>WWPM01005695.1:0-11103 GCA_023279145.1 Glomeris maerens | reverse complement strand
CCCCCCCCTTTTCGAGGCCCGAATTGGGCAAGAAAAAAATAAATATCAAGTACCTGTCCGCAATTTAGATTTTTTTTAGGTAACTGTAGCACGAAACTGTATAAAACAATGTCGCCAGAAATATATTTTTTTCTTGAAGCGATTCGGATTGGAACTACAGTATAATTCTGCGCCAACAACATATGATAGGCCTAAAACGTAAAAAAATAGAAAAAAACGTATCCATTTGCTTCAAATTTGGTGGTTATGCCATAGGGTTATACTGCCAAACCCGCTACCAAGCCTGCTGATCCGTACTTTCCGCAGTGGGCGGTACCTTCTCTATGATTGGTACTAAGTGCTAGTTACCACTAGATGGCTCTGTGGTTACAATTATCATTATTATTGCAAAGATTTCAAAGTGATGTATACACATTATTTTTATAAGGACATAATTTGAATAATATTTTACAATTTGTAGAGAGCCACTTCATTTGTTTCCCATTTAAGAAATCTGATTTATTATATCATGTATTGCTTGATCCCAATGAAAATAACAATTGTACAATACGTATTAATAAAAATACATAACATATTTTGCAGTGATTGCAAAAATTTTCCAAAAAAAATCAATTATTATCAGTTTATTTTAAATATCTAATAAATATTGCTTTGCAAAAATATAAATTAGTGCAATTTCATAGCAAGTATTTTGCAGAAAATACAATTTACTTTGAATGATGTACAAACTGAACACAGTCCTCCCTCGATAATCCGGCCCTTTGATAATCCGGCGCATCCGGTAATCCGGCGTTTTTTTGGCCTTCTTCCTGTAGATTTTCTGCAGAAATCAACGTTTTCTGTAGAAAATCTTTTGTTGTATTGTCACAAAACAAGTTAATTTGTTCTTAATTTGTACTGTTTTAGCTTGTTTAACTTCAACCTTCAATGCAAATGTGTAACATACTAGGACGGAACGAAAAGTAATGCCTGTTTGCCTGTAACTTTTTTAGTTTTTGTCTGATTTTTAAAATTATTTCACAGAATGAAAGCACCATATATCTAGCACACGGGACAATATTCACTTTTCGATATTAGAGAGATAAAGGTTCACAGAACGTGAATGCGTAAGGAGCGTGTGACGTCACCGTGACGCCACCCGCGTCGCGTGGAACGTGAGTCACACACGTCGCCCGTGTGCGACGTGTCCGTGACGTAACTCGTTCGCCTCTTCACGGAAAAACAGCGGTTTCAACGTGAATGCAGGCGATTTTACGTTGACACCTACGCGATTGATTTTCCGCTTCAACGAAGCTAATTATAAAAACGAATGCATGTAATTGGGTTCGAAACCAATGGAATAATTATCGCTATTTATTAAAACTATAGAAGTCCGTTAAAACATTTTATTTACGTTTTGGCGAATCTCAGATTTTGATCCACGATGCGCTGGTTCGTGGCGTTACTTCCCATGATGCTTTGCCAATCACGTTCTGTGCGCACCGTGGGACATTAGCATTGTTCACACAACGTACGCGACGATTGGCGCGGCTTGCTATGACGTCAAAAATAACGACATACACGTACACGTTCCGTGTACCTTTATCTCTCTATTGTCCACTTTTTTCCATGCGCATGCGTCAAAGATGAGCAAAGATGACGAAGAATTCTATGCTGACTGCAGGTGTGCGTGGGTTTCACGACCCGTGTGTGGCCTGGCTTTGCCATGTTGCAGGATTGCCTGAAGCCCTGGGCGAACATGACTCACACAGGCCTGCAGTTCCCAAGCTCAAGGAACACCTTAAGGGGCAGAGATTCACTGGGGATGACGAAGCCAAGGCAGCAGTTCACAAGTGGTGCTGCAATCAGTCGGTAGTCTTCTTTGCCAACGTGATAAAAATCTTGTTCATCTTTGGCGCGAGCGGGAAAAAAAAGGTCAATATCGAAAAGTGAATATTGTCTTATGTGCTAGATATATGGAGCTTTCATTCCGTGAAATAATTTTTAAAATCGGTCGAAAACTTTGTAGCCTAACCTCATACACTGCTCTGCAGATACAACAGAATTTGTCACAGGAGGGGAGGGGGCCTGACACTTTAAATTTCTCTATTGCAGCAATTAAGGCGATGCAACTCCGTTGAAACGTTCAACTACGTTTTCCTGGTTTTTGGCGACCGGGTGGTGGGTGGTGATTGTAGTTCGGGTTATACTCCCCCGTCTTGAAGACACTGTACTACTAGCTGCCATAATTATAATAACAATTGAACAAATATGTCAATCTAACTAGAGCGCTTTGTTCTTTAGTTTTTCATGGCGGGTTAAACCAAAGAATTTTTATTAATTTTTGAAATAAATCAAAATTTAAAGATTTTCTTCTTACGAATGTCCCATTTATGATTTAGCCGTTCAAGATACAAGTAATCACTACAGAGGCAAAGTTATTTTGAACAGTATTTCAAATTGGGGGGGGAGGGCGCTGTGAGCAGTCGTTGTGAGTGGCCGTGTGTATGTCGAGCTCCCCGAAGTTTAAATTATAAGGAGGATTTATGACAGCTAATTAAAAGGATTAAGGAGAGAAAAGGTATCAAACGTCACTGCAGAGAGAAAAGGACAAAGTTGGTGGTGGAAATGCAAATAGTGAGCAGTTAAAAGGTCAGAGGTTTAGAAGGGTGTGGCCGCTAATGTAGATGTGGCAACTAAGGAAGTAGAGTCAAGGTCGTTTACAAAAGGAGCAAACTACATAAGACTGGTGACAGAATTTGACCCAAATAAATAAATAATAAATAATAAGTGAAATTGGGAAAAAGTACATGAAAATAGTTTGCAGTTTAGTGAAAGGGACAGAAGATGGAGCAAAGAGACCGTGCAAATAGTTTTACGGAGGGAGACAAGGGAGAAAGAAATACCTAAGAAAAGGCATTTCAGAAAGGTGGTGCAGTGAGAAGGTCCCCTTTGCTGAAAAGAATAAGACCAAAAGAAGGACAGATGGAGGGGATAATCTCAGAATGGAAAAGATGGAGAATATGTTGATTTAAATTTTGGCTATCCAAAAGAACCAAGTGCAAGAGTAGAGAAAAACATTAGAGGAGTGGGGAACTATTTTGAAGCAAGAAGTGGCAGAACAAATAGAAGGTCTGAAAAGTGAACTGGAAAAGGAGAGACAAAAATTACAAGAACTTGAAGAACTAAACGAGGAGAGACAACAATGGCAGAGATGGAGGGAAAAGATGGAGGTATGGAGAGTGGAAATGGAGGACAAACTGGACGACCTGGAAAATAGAAGCAGACGGCAAAATTTGGTGCTTAAAGGGATGGAGGAGGAGGAGGGCGAGACATGGTCATCAGTAAAGAGGAAGGTGGAGAAGCTGTTTGAGGAAAAGCTGCAGGAAAAAGTAGAAATTGTGCAAGCGCATAGGGTTGGATCACAGAGAAAAGGTGGAACATGGCCAATAGTGATGAAGATGGAGAAAGACAGGGATAGAGAAAGGATCTTGAGTGTAAAGAACAAGTTGAAGGAAACAGAGTTTTTCATTGAAGAAGACTTTTCGTACAGTGAGAGGACAGAGACGGGCACTATTTGAAAGGGCGAAGAGAGAATGGGACAAAGGGAGAAGAGCCATGGTCAGATTTAATAAGCTGGTTATAGACGGAAAATACTATAAATGGAATGAATGTAAATCGGATATAGAATTAATTCGAAATACAGAGGAACAAAACTGAGGGAGAAAAAAGGGTCTAAAGGACTAGAATTATTAAGATTCATAATTGTTGGAATCTACGAGCTCCTAATGATAATAGTAGACACAAGGCTCTTTTGCTTGTAACGTAACAACACACGTTTGTTTATTTGCCAACTAGTTTCGGCTACATATGAGCCATCTTCAGGGCAATCCTCGAAAAAAGTAATTAACACCAAAACGATTGGCAAATAAACAAACGTGTGTTGTTACGTTACGAGCAAAGGAGCCTTGTGTCTACTATTATTATTATTACAATTATTAACTTGGAATATTAAGGGTATAAGAAATAAAGACGCAGAGTTTTGGGAAGAAATTTAAAGTGCGGATCTCGTTGCACTGTAAGAAACATGGCTTACACAAAATGAGTGGGAAGGTGGGAAATTGTTGTTGCCAACCGAATACAAATGGACCTACCTGCCAGCTAAAAAGGAGAAGAGAGGTAGAGCAAAAGGTGGGGTAATAGTGGGCTGGAAAAGAAATATAGATTGGGAAGCAGAGGAATGACAATAATGCAGAAATTTAAATAAAACGAAGAGGAATGGGTGTGGATAATTGCGTATAGAAATGATAATTGGCAAACATTGAAAGTAGAGCTAACAGACTGGTTAACACTAGAACCGCTGATTTTTTGTGATACCTAAAACCGCTGGAGCGGTCAATTTGACCACCAAAGGATTTTAGGGCAGATTTGTCCCTCTTCAGGCTCTGGCATCTTGTGGATTTTGGGTCAAACCTCAAATACCGCATCATTTCCCGGAATCTGTCTCTCGAAAATGTATTTCGAAAGAAGGGCAGGCCCCAGCTCTCTGACCAATGGTCATCCAATTCAGCACCCTTTGCACAGTATATCCCTCGAGCATATAATGCTGCGATGAATGCATCCAACTCTGATAAGGATATGGACCATGCATTATCTTGAAGTTGTCTGTGGGCCTCTGCTACTGTGCATCTCTTTATATTACGAAAAATTGGTTCATCAATGAGCAACCTCCATGAACTGACCAGACTGTTCTCTGTAATGTTTCTTTGACCATGGGGAGTAGGTCCAGTAATTTCTCGCAGAACATTATGTTGTGTCAATCTGCCCGGAACCCTGGCATCCATATTGATAACCTCCTAAACTGTCCTATTTTTTCCAAGTTCTTGGTTACTTGATTTGTGGCAATCACTTCTCTGACTACCAGCAACATGTCCTCTGCCTGACTTGTCCTCTGCATCTTGCCTGACCTCTACCTCCGGAGTCTCCTCTGCCTCTAGTGTCACATGGGGACAGTTCTGCCAATGTCCCTTGGACATTCAATGCATCCTCACTCTGTTCCTCCTCATTAGTCATATCACTCACTGGAACTTATTGTTTTTGGGACATAATCATTGTCACTGCTATCTTCATTTATATAAAAGTCGCTAATCTGACTGTTTTCACTCTCATCCTCGGATAGACACAGTAACTGCTCATCAATTTCTGCTACAGTAAAACATTTTCTGCGAGACATGTTCACTGCAGCAGCAAAATGTGCACTAAAATATATGATGCAACAAAATCAGGAATGTTACATCAGCAGATGCAATAATGAGATGCTATGTTGAGAGCACAAGATGGTTACTTTATTGGTTTTACACAGACTGTTGTAACAAACCCTTTTGTCACAAACGCGCAAAAGAACGCGAAAACAACAACAAATGTTCTACTTAACAAACTGCTATTTATTTCCACCGTAACTTTCCGCAACACACTTGCAAATGCTAAATAATTGCCCTAATAGACAATTTATTACAACAATTACACAATGCTTCTTGGGCCGAGGCCGTTACGTAATGTGTGACTTAATTCTCACACCACTACAATAATGGCCGCGCTGGAGCTCTGATGTAGAGATGACCGACATGAGAGTATTTACACGTCGGTTACCACCTCAACCTTCTACTGGAATGATCCCTAACAATATTTGGGGTCCTTCAATACTTAGGTCCGTAAACGTCGACCTTCGTAAGCAATTATCCCTCATGAAAGGGGGGTGTGGGTGATACCCTTGTGCTGTATTGCACTATCCCAGGTCTACGCTTGGGTTTGTTCAATACTACTCAACATTCACTTACACTAAATGAGAAGAGCACTGGGAGCAACCACTTACGATCGTCTCCCTCGAACTACTTCTATTTAGAAGGGGTGGAAGAGGGAGAGTTTGCACTCAATCCTACACTTCAAAAGGTGTATATGGAAAAAGGTGAGTTATTCACTTCAACCCTTTTCCTACCTTTCTGAGCCTATTTGCCTATAGGTGAAAGCCTATAGGTTATAGGACACAAGGTCTGATGTGAGTCTCTCTCTGCACACTTGGTGTATGAGGCTTGACTCTACACATCAAGCTGTGGTTGTGTGTCCTTTGCATTGCTTTGCGCCTCCTTTTATAGTTAAACAAAAGGGGCGGGCAGGTTGCTTGGCCAACCCTCGGTCACATGCCCTTAGTGGCTTGCCTATGCCACGCTTGATAGGGCGGGCCGAAGCCCTATCAAGCTGCTAATTGGCCGTGACCGCGCCTTGTTTTCTTCCACAGGTGCAACGCGACCTTGGGAGAAACCATTGGGCTTTGGCCAAAGGGGCATTGGCATTTCTCATGCCACTGCTGGCCTTTAGCCTTGGGTCATCAACCTTGCCAAAAGGGGTGGCCGGTAGGCCACCGCGTCATCTTCAGGCCGGTTAAAAACCGGGCCTAGCCATTTGTAAGGCCGGTTGGAAACCGGGCCGTTACACTGTTGCCAGAAACCAAGTATGCCAGAAATCCCCTATAAGTATTATGACAATCATTCAGCTGACACAAAAAACAACTACTCTGTATCCGCCTTTAACTTAGCAGTTTCTGTCGGGGGCTGAAGGGATTAGGGGGGAAATGCCGAACATCGGGAACCAATGAGGAAAACGTGACCCCACTCCTCTCGAAAAATTCTGGGCAAGTGATATACATCGTTGGAATCGCAATAAAATTCTCTACAAACCAGCAAAGATATATGAAGAACAGCGAGTTACAGTAAGTAAGCCTTACTTGTAAGAAAAAGTTAATTTTAAACGCGGATAAATCTAAAGTAATGGTGTTTAAAAAAGGTGGGAGAGGTGCGAAGAATGAGAGATGGTGTTGGAAGGGAAAGGAATTAGAAAAGTGACGACTTTCAAGTATTTGGGATACACTTTTCAACAGAATAATGGGAGAGACCAACATTTAAAAATGCTAACAAAGAAGGCAGAGATAGCAATGAGAAGAATATGGGGGATTGGAGAAAGAAAATGTGCAAGGGAATGGAAAATAAGAATGAAATTATGGGACGTAATGGTTAACTCAATCTTGATGTATGGTGTAGAATTTGGGGCTGGGAGAGATGGGAGAGAATAGAGGTATTACAATTGAAATATATTAAATGGGTTTTAGGGCTTCAGTGGAATACACCTAGTTATATTGTAGAGGAAGAGGTGTGAGGCCTAGAATGTTGGGAAAAAACAATGATACGAGCGCACCAATTCGAACAAGGGATATTAGCTAAAGGGGAGGAGAATTGGGTTTTTAAATGCTTGAAGTGGAAAAAAGGGAAGAATATAAATATGAGGGCAGGGAAGTGGAGGATTGGAAAACAAAGGTCATTGAGCAGGTTAGGGCTCAGTGAAGAGGAGATAGAGAGGATGGAGGCTGCAGGCATGGATTTTAGAAGGGAACTAAAAACAAGAATTTCAGGATCGGAAATGCAGAGGCGAGAAGAGAAGATAAGACAGTCAAAATACAATGAAGTTTACAAGAGGATCAGGAAAGGGGTAGGGGAGTGTCCATATTTCCAAAATAATAATTTGAACATTACAGAAATAAGAACAATAGCAGGATTCAGAACAGGAGGGGTGGTGAAGTCCGCAGAATATTGGAAAGACAAAGAGGAGAAAATATGTAGAAAATGCCAAATTAATTTAGAAACGTTAGACCACCTATGGGAATGTTTTGAAGCAAAGAAGTGGGGGTGGCAGAGACATGGAAGATTAGAAGATGTTTTAGGATATGAGGGGAAGGGGATAAATATACTTTCAAAACTCCGAAAGGAACTAGAAAAGCAGGAGGGGGGAGTGAGTACAGCGAGGCAGGTAGGTGGGTGAGAGATGTGTTTAAATTAGGGGCAGGGGCGAACGAATAGGAACACATGCAAACGTACATGTATAATAACTTTTTTGTTTTTGTTTTTTGTTTTTTTGATAACTAATGACGTAGATAGATATTGGACATGTATTAAACCCCTTTCAATCCCTCAGTGAGGGTGGAAATAAAGTATACATACATACACTGTGTTGCCCGAATTCTAAGTTAGGTCCTTATTCGTCCGTAATTAATGAAATTCCGGGTTGCAATTTTTCCGAAACTGCAAGTTTTCATGCGATCTGAAATACTGTTCTGAATAACTTTGTCTCCATAGTGATTTCTTGTATCTTGAACGGTTAAATCATAAATGGGACATTCGTATGAAGAAAATCTTCAAATTTCGATTTATTTCAAAAATTCATAAAAATTCTTTGGCTCAACCCATCATGAAAAACAAAAGACCAAAGTGCTCTAGTTAGCTTGGCCTATTTGTTTAATTTTTATTATAATTATGGCAGCTAGTGTCTTCAAGACAGGAGAGTATAACCCGAACTACAATCACCACCCACTACCCGGTCGCCAAAAACCAGGAAAACGTAGTCGAACGTTTCAATGCGAGTTGCATCGCCTTAGACCCCTTTCACACGGGACACTCGGTGTACGGCCACCGTATTTTGACACGCCCACTTGCGGGAATCCGAGACAGCCACTGTACAGCAATTTGGTATTCCTGACGTCATGGACACGCCCCTTCCTTTCACGTAATATTTTCTGGCGAACTATTTAGCTTCTTTCGAGGTCATTTACCAGCATAAAATTGTACTTTCTTTTATTATTTTGTCTTAGTTCATTTCCCCAACCTGAAAAATTTAAAACCAATTGGCCAAATATCATGAAAGCTTATTTCTATTTTTTTTTTGTTTTAATTGCTAATTACGACCCATAGACTTCATTAAAATTAAATTAAAACGATCAATAACATTTTCCGAGTTGAAAACATAAGGGATACCGTGATAATTGCGATAAATTTCCTTCGAAAAATGGTAAACGAACGAAGGTGTCTTGAAACTGTGTGTCCCGTGTGAACGGTATCATAGAGCTTAATGCTAAGAGGAGTGGCTAAGCCACATGAAGTGTACGGGCGGCTCGAGGAGAAAGCCATCAATGCGCCTGTGGAGAGTTGCGACCCCCGGGTGGGGGTCGCTACGCGGGAAAGGAACTGAGACGCGACTCGGTGGAGGTGACAAACAACAACGATAATAAACTTTATTCGCCTATGGAGGCCCTATATATAGGGGGCCGGAAGGGACAGTGACCTAGAGGAATCTAGGTCACGTCGGCCGAGGAAGCGCGGGAGAAACCGGGGAAAACCGGACGAAGGGTTTAATATGGGCAGGAAACTCGACAGCGCCACAGAATGCAGCGGCGATGGAGGCTGAAGTGCCGTGTGAATGCTCCCATTGAGTCGCATGTATTTCATGTCGCTCAAAATACGATGGCCGTACACCGAGTGTACCGTGTGAAAGGGGTCTTAAAGGGAATAGGCACATCACCGCCCCCTTGTCCGATTGGCTGCAGTGCAAAGGACCGGGGAAATAAGATTTAGTGTTATTTCTGGTCCCTTCTTCAAGAGAGCGACCGACCGATTCAAAGTGCACACACCAATCCTAGCACAATCGTTTCGATTGTAACCGCCCACTTTCTTGCACTAAAAGGGTGAATGTGTCTATTCCATTTAAGCTAATCACAATGGTGCTTGGGAAATTCCTTTTCCTTTTGCAAAATGGTCACTTGGTGAAAATCAGCTGCACAAGTTGGCAGTGACATTTCGAAAATGGTAGTTATTAAAGTTTCTAACAAGGTAATGAAGAATAAGATAAACATTAAATATGACAATATCACTGTAAAATTGAAAGGAAACTATCTGTGTGGGGCAAGGTTTTGTCTCTAAGTGGTAAGTCAAAAATAGTTATAAAAAATACAGTCAAACTTCTATAGTATGATACCTGTCAGGACCAGGCTAAAGTGTCATAGTAGTGTGGATGTCAGAATAGAAAATTAGTTAAAAATTACATATTTTATTGAAACCGAAACTCTCCATTATCGTTGTCTCCACCTATCGATAGATTTTGACTTCTTGCTTGCTTGAATCACACCAACACTGCCTCATCCAATTCTGAGTGGTCCTATCATGAGCTTCTTGTGCTTTAATGCAGGGTGGCCACAGAAATTTGCATATGAAATTCCTTGACTTTTCCCTGTTTTCCCTGACCAGTTTTCAGTTTTCCCTGCCTGTCTGTGTTTCATTTGTTGAAAAAAAAACTTTATTTTGATAATTTGCTTCCTAAATTTGCTGGTTACATTTCACAATTTTTACAGCTGCTAAAATGTGTCCAATAGCACTGCAAACATATCTAAAATTCTTTAAAATACAGCACAAATAGTACAGCAAAACTCAGAACATTTCTTCTATTAATAATTTTTCCCATCAAATCATATTTTAATAAAACAAAATCCTTCTAGAATATTGATTGAAGTGGAAATGTGAGAAGACAATTAGAAAGATGAAAAAATCCTTTTCCCACAGGTAGAAACACAGCACGTGTTTTATTTCAGACAAGTTTCAACTCCATTCACGGAGTCATCATCAGGTCAATATCTCCACGCCGACTAACCAGGATAAATCAACTTAAAATTATATTTAAGTTAACAATCCAAGATAGAATTACCTCAACGTCCAAAAAAGAACCCAGAAATTCAGTCAGATCCCATAAAATACAACTATTGAGTTGTCGTCAAACTAATACAGACAAGATTTACAAAACGACTGAGAAAACAATAGAGTAAAGGAGAAAGGCGAGAAATTATATAAACTTACTACATATCCAGTTGTATCTCCTTAAACCGCTCCAAATCAAATGTTGGGGAAGTAGCAGAAATAAGCCAATTTATAAGATGACTGTAAACCGGTCCCTCCTGGTCATTTA
Source organism: Glomeris maerens (assembly GCA_023279145.1). Classification (NCBI taxonomy): domain Eukaryota; kingdom Metazoa; phylum Arthropoda; class Diplopoda; order Glomerida; family Glomeridae; genus Glomeris; species Glomeris maerens. The sequence goes on along the minus strand of WWPM01005695.1, from coordinate 288 downwards.
ATGACTCGAAATTCCCAGAAGACTTACTAATTTGAATAACAGTAGATTCAGCAACATTTAGTTTGATGCGGTTGTATTGGATTTCGACAGCAAACATACGGGCACGTTTTGGAGAGTGATTGGTCAATAAAAAATGATTACTCACATTCGATTTTGGGTTCGGTTTAACATGTTCTAAAAAACGAGTTGCATATTGCCGACATGTCTGTCCAATATAAACACTAGGACAGTTACCACATAGAATACAGTAAACACCGGACTTATTTTTTAGAGGAATAGAATCTTTAC
>WWPM01005691.1:0-15320 GCA_023279145.1 Glomeris maerens | reverse complement strand
GTCTAGAGTGTTCCAAAACGTTTTGCATCTTTATCCACAACATATGTTATTAGCTATGAGGTTCTCTTGTTGTCAATTAAATGAGACTAATAAGCGTTTGGAGGCGATAATTCGTCTTTGATTTGAATTCTTGCTTATGGAGCCTTTCCCGCTCTCCAGTAATCTTCTAATTTATTTGGACATAGCATGTTCATTGTCTCATAAATGTTTGTAATAATAAAGCATCTTATTGTTTGAAGTAAATGAATTCCCCGATTTTTTTGATGGACTGCTCTGTACACAAAAGTTGACATGTCATATTAATTGAAAAGTAGTTTTGAATTAAAAACTAAAATGTTGCACTTGCCTGACAGCTTCAAAATGTTGAGTAGGATCAAAGTTCTTATCATTATGCATAATGTTAAGGCCCGCAATCGATGGCATTAGTTGGTTGTTCGAAATGTGAATGGCGCTGAGTATCGGTCGGACGTTGGTCAGCCATTGGTTGGTTGTCAAATGACGTATTCGCACAAATGGCGGTGTGTTGACATAATAGTAGACCAACTCCGATGGCTGACACGCCTTTCCAATGCATCTCGTGCTATGCATTGCGCACAATACATTAGGGGAGAAACCATCGCTATCGTACAACCTTGGCAATAAGCAAATCATGGAAATCAATATCAGGTTGTCGATGTCCACGATTTGTTTCTTGTTCTGCAATGTTCAAACTGGCAAGCCCAGAGACCACAGAAGAGCTGGAAATTTCAAAAATTTTCCATAAATGGTAGCTAAATAAATTTTGATTGACGCAAAAAATTAAATAAGCACGCACTAATAGGCATCATGTGCAGCTGCATTGGTGAAGTTATAGCCAAATCAGGAGGCCAACTAAAAGGATCTGTTGAAGGAAATTAGCCATTGTAATAAAAATGTGAATATAATTGGAAATTGAAAATTGCAGACTTGCCAACATGCCAGCCGCCCATTGACAAAGAGAATTAATCACAAAGTTCAGTCTGTAGAGACCCAATGTGGTAAACAGATGTTACTTCTTTGTCTGAGGAATGGTAAACATTGTCATATGGGATTGAAAACACACATAATTTCATCATGTTACCTTTCTGGGTTTCTTCACCTGAATCAACTCTGGCCTTCTAATCTCCATGTTGCGGCGAGTGCGAGGATCACAAATTTCCAGCAGCATAGCATCTATGTAGAACCTTGTGAGTTTCTCTTCCTTGCTGGTTTTCCAGAAATTGTCGCCTCTACCGATATATTCGATGAATAACTCATTGTTTGAGAACACAACAAAGATGCAATACTGGTGGCCTGTGACATGGCAGCTGTCCTTGTATTGGGTAAAAGTAGTTGTGCTCCCTCTTTAGCTCATACATCTGTCCCTGGCTTTCTCCTCTGGGAGTACTTCGACTTGTTGATCTTTGGGTGTCCCACGGATTCTTGTGGGGACAACTGCAGCTTGTGGGCCTTTCAGGGACACTTTATTTCAAGTACCTCGTCAATCCCGAGCAAGATGTCAGGTGATGTGTACAGGAATGGTGTTGTGGTGTCCACAAACAAGTCGCAGCGCTGAACAGCTTGCCCAGTCTTTGTCTCATAGGCTTTCCTTGAGGAGTCCTCTATCAACTTGCCATGCTCTAACGGCACACAACTGAGCTTATGACAGCTGATAGACGAGGTTCCTGCATGGAGTGCAAAACCTCATTTTGCAAATTGTTGCAAAGTTGGAGGCTCCTATGCGGCCTGTCGTCTGCCCCACCATTCTTTGCTGTCCGACTGGCCCAAGCTTCCCCTTTGGTGAGATGCAATTTCTCTACACAGTCCTTCATCATAACATACAGCATTTCACGTGGTTGATCTGGCATTTGCTCTGACTCGGGGCAGTAGTGCATATTTTACCAGCGTGCTCCTGTCTGTTTGCCTTCCTGGTCGTGTGCTTGCCCGAATGGGATTAAGCTTTCAACTGCCTCCTCTGGTGCACTTCACTAAGCCTTTGCAAAAGCCTGGGTAGTCTGCATCCATGTCTCTTCATGGTTGTCCCGTGCCATAGCAACCCCCAGGTCTGTGCCAAGGCAGCTCCCTATACCTGCCTCTGGTATCCTCCTCGACCAGTAAGATCATCTTGCTGGATGTAAACTTTGTGATAAGGCTCATGTAAGTCTCGGTGCATACCTACAGAAGTAAGCCTTGTTCATATGTTTGGAATGTTTAGTCATTTACACAATACCATAAGTGCTTGGGACTTTGATTGTGTTCACGGTTGTTCTTCCCTTCCTCTTCTTATCAAAGTGTAGCCTATATTTCAGTTCACCCATGACTGTCTTGGCATCTTCTTTTCTTCCATTTTCATTAAAGTGGAGAGCATCCAAGTAACACCTGCAACATTTTGTACATTAAATTCTGTAATTTGGCATGATGTATTACTTGAACGTACCGTGCTCTCATTCCCTCATAAAAGTAGTGGATATGCTTTGGCGCAAAGTGTAGGACCAGTTTTTGTACACATTCTAGCATGGATGTTTGGTGCATAAAAGAAAGTTGCCCAACATCTCTAATGGATTGTCGGGCAAAAATGATTTTTTCCAAAGTTTTATGAGCTTGCTCACCTATATTACAATATCTTGCTAATTTTAGTTCTGTTACAAAAGTCCTTGTAGTCTATCTTTCGTAAGCCATTGCCTATCAAGTTGCTCATGACAACATGCAGTGTAACGTTTCCCATGTCCAGTGTGGATGTTGACAATATGTCGAGTCACTGAGCACCATTTTTCAACAGTCAAGTCAGGATCCCCAAAGCTGGAAGTGACGGACCAGTATAAATGATTATTTATACTCCCAATCCATTCCTTTAACTCGCTGTTTGCTTTGGCTTTTGCTGCGGCAAGTAATTTTTTCTTCAACTCTTAAGAAAATGTTATATATTATAGCATACAGTAGTAATAATCATGACCAAATTTGAAGTACCTTTGGCAAAATGCCAGATATCAAAACTGTGCTTTATGTTGGGGTGTGTGACGGACATGTATTTCCGAATCTGGACATGTCTATCGGTTACAATTTCCGATATTTGCATGTCATTCGCAATCAACATTTTGAGAGATCGCTTCAGTCCTTCCTTCTCCATGTGCACACTGCTAGCAACCTCATTTGACTACACAGGATTATTATAGAAAAGTTAATCAATTTCATGCTATTATTATATATTTACCTACCTGAATCATCTGGACATCTATAACTTTATTCGATGTCATATCCATTACATAGTATGTGCAATATTTTGCACAGTGCCCCATCGAGTCGCATCTACCATCTCCTGCAATAACAGTGGGTGCAAGTCTTCCAGTAGAAAGCAACTCACTTTTGCGTCGTGTCGTCGCTGGTTAACGCGGCGGTCTGGCTCTCTTAGTCAGGGCTTCCAGGCTGACTTGCTGGAGTCGCGGAGACTCCAGAAGGGTTTTACGCAATTACTTATTTTGTCTCGGTTTAAATGGGACGGTCCCTCAAAAGGCGAACGAAGACTGACGAGCTCGACCCTCTGCTTCTCACGGTGGGTGACTCGCGGTGGCTGAGCGAACTTGACGGACTCTCTCGGCTTTTGTGAAATAGGCTTGGAGATATCGCAGTCAGTAGGCGGGCGTTCCGATACAGCTTGATGGTACAAGGCGCCGAGGTGTCCGTGGAGGAACCCAGAGTTAGTGGCAGCCAGGGAGACGAGGTTCTTGTGGCCGGTGTCTTTCCGATGTCCTTCGCAGTGAAGTATCTAGATTTTTGGTGTCTGCTGCAACAGCCTCAGTTGACCTCGGGTGCTGGACCTAAAGTTGCTCTGCTCCTGGTGTCGTAGCCGATGATGACCGTAACGCAGTGAGTGACAGAATGGCGAGACTCAGGATAGACCTAATTTCTTTAATCTAGAACTTTCTGCAATGGGTAGGAGGAGGAAGAAGACAGATTGGACGCTACTGGAAAGGTTCCAGAGGTGGGCTCTGTAAGGCCAAAGATTGCTGCAGGAGGCAGCTCTCTGTCTGAAGTTTACAGTGAGAAGCTGCTCCTTAAGTAGTAAAATTTACAATGGAGGGTGTGGCCAAACGGATTAGCTGTGATGCGTATTGGAATGCCGTTTGGGCCAGGTGCGATATGCACAAAGAGAACGGTACAGCGCCACAGGTGAGAAAATGCGGTAAACGGCCCCAGGGCGGAGGCAACAGTTTCTCCCTGTATGAAGTAGGGATGACCTGTCATGGCGACTGTCCAAAATGGCGGCGGTACGTATTCAACATGGCGGACGACGGCGCTACGGCTAACAGAGTTGAGTTGAACGACGCGAACACGTGGGAGTGGCGCGCGGTGGCCGAGTAGCGAACTAAGCGGTTACAATGTAAGTATTGCGAGTTAGCTTAGTTATATACGGTCCAAGGTTGAATCTAGCGATCTTACTAGTGAAGTTATACTGTGGATAACTATTGGAAATGAGTTAATAACGTCATTACAGTGTTAAACTCTAATTACTAGTTTTGTATTAGATCGACGTGTAGCCTTATTACGATCGGTGCGGCGATGTTTAACGAGTAATTCGCGTTCATACACAGCGAGTGGGCGGAGCCTAAGTTCGTACATTGTCAGTTTACAGCGATCGGCGTGTTATTTAAAAGTAAGGGAAAAAACCGAGCAGTGTTTCAGTGGAAGAGGAACCATGATGGTTCGCAAAAAAGCGGAACCGTCACACTTTGGTCATGTTTCCATATCTGAAATAAATGTTTTTAATAAAGAAATTGCATAACATTTTCTGCTGCTTGCATATCCCTTTTAAGTTTAGCGTGGCTATGCTATTGAGGAAGTACGCCTGCTGAATTCGGTAATACGTCCTCTCCGTAAAACATTGTAGGTTCATAAAAGACATCATGCGTAACGACTGAGCAACCTGACTCCCTGAGCATATTATTGCTGTAGCCAAAAGGATGTTTCCCAGTGCTTTATTGTTCCTCACTGGTTGACTACTCCATTAACTGAGGTGGCCAAACTTGCATTTTGTGGTGATGGCAAGGAATGTCCCCTCAACCTGCTTGTCTGCCATTGTACATTTTGTGATGCATGGCCTTGCTGCAGACATGCAGGAAAAATAAAACTGCAGCAACGAAACAATGCTAGACTCTGATACGATAAACATATCTGGCAAGTCATCGCATCCAGAGACATCGCTGCAAATAAAATGCGGTTTGTTTCACATTTATTTTGCAATTCAAAATTATATACATATTGATCGCAGAAACTGTTTCATCTCCTTCTGTAGGTGGCCTGAACGAACTATCAATTTCCTCTGGAGTGTCTTCCACGTCTGAGAGTTCCTCCTTGAAGTCATATTTTTTCCTCTTATTTAGTGTCGACGTAAAATTCTCAAAGAATTTATTGCAATTCTCTGGAAGCATAGCTGTAGAGAAACAATACAATGTAATAAAGCTTGTGCAAAATATCCTATTTATCTGTCAGTAGGGGATATACAGGGTGTTTCAGAATGGCCTGATCAAAATCATACAGTGTATTCATTACTAAATTATAAAGTGTAACTTTGCAGATCTTGTTAACAAAAGGACATTTGCGGTAAAACTTGGAATATTTACAATGTAAAATTATACCACATACTTGTGATCTCATCGGTCTGAGCAACATTATCACAAAATTTCAGCGTGGCTGTCTGGCAGCCGATACTTCTGAATTCCTTGACAGCAACCTATTTATGTAAGACATCTGAAATAAATATTCAAATTCCATGGGGACAACACTGTGCCAAAATCATTAAAAATTCTCCATGATTAGCCTGCAGTGGAATACATTTTATGTATGCAAAACACAAGTTTGTGCATGTCATAAACATGTATATAACTACAAGTTTCTAATTACTGCATTCATGATCTAAATTTAGCTTATTTATGAGAAAAAATAACCTTTAACCACTTTACCTGATCTTCAAATCTGTGTGGTTGTGCAATAGCTTTCAGATGTCTTTTGCCGCTAATCGTCAGAAATGAACCAGATGAAAAATGAGCAGAGCAAATTCTGCTAGACTTGGACAAAGTTTGCACTTCCAAATTCAATATTGTTGCCCACTTCGGAAGAACTTCCTTATTTTTGGGCAGGCGATGCCAAGAAAAATCCTTTAAATTCCTCTTAATACGGCCATTATTGCAAGATGAAACACAGCATTTCACAGGCATCTTGGCTGAAGCAGTGAAAAATAGGCCTAACAGATGCACATGTGGCTTCACAACACCAGTTGGTGCAACAGACTTTCCATACTAGCAAGCCCCGCCCTATAGCCTCGCTGCACAGGCCCAAAAACACACAAAAACAAGCAAACGTCACATGTAAATAACTCTAAATAAATTATTAAGAAATAAAAGAAGAGAAGTCATGGTATTTTTTCCATTCGTACATTACAGGGGAAAAATTCAAGGGGGGTTACAAAACAGTGTCAGTTCACCTTTAAACCTATGTAGAAAACCAGTCTATTTCCCTGTTCTTCAAAAATTTCTATCTATGGTTTGGCAGATCGCATTGGGAATTTTGATGCGTCGTTATACAGTACAAACATTGACCTCTTTGCCTTATTTTTTATAATTTTATGTCCATTCGGGCCAAATGGCGTGCTTTTAATGTGACCTCCCTAGAGCATGATTTCCTATGGCTGCCTTGTTGCATGGCCTTAACTACCTTTCCATAGTCATTTAACACTTGGTGCAAATTTCATGAACCAGACCAGTAGAACAGTAATTTGATAACTTAAAACAGTAACCACTTTACGAAATTATACAATACCTGAACTCATCCAAGGCAACAATAAAACGAATAGAAAATCGCGAATTTAAAATTAACTGTATTCTTGGTTATTCTGCTAAAGCCCTTGTTCTAACTATGTCTTCTAAATGTGAATAAATAAGATATATAGAAATATGTTGGTAAACAATTATTTATACCTGAAAGATGCAGAACAATTAATCAGCTGGTTCTCCAAAAAATACAGGAAAAACGTACAAAATTCCACACTTCTGAATAACTGAAAAAGGAGTGAAAATTATGAATTCAGCTATTGAAGGAAGCCAGAGAAAATTTTAACTAATGAATTGTTGAAATTATTGGAAATATCAACTGGAAGAAAACGGTAACAGAAAAATTACAACGAATTTAATAATTGCGTGGGAAGAACGGCCACTTATTTTACAAATCGCTGTTTTATCACGATGTAAAAATAAACGTCATTACCAATTAAAAAGTAAAAACTCCTGAATACACTCACACAATACCAAGGCCGTGCGCAAGAACACCTATCCTTTACATAGGCACTGACATCTCCATCGACCTTAAGCAGTGCCTCTTTCAGTTTCTTATTGCTGGACTTTGATCTTGAACTCTCGCAGCAACAGAAGATTCTGATCAAAATATTTGAATGCTCCAGGAACCAAACGTTGAAAGTCGCTCGAAATCTGTTTGTGAAAAACAAATCATGACATTTTGTAAGCAAATAAAGTTCATGGAATCTATAGATAATTAAATCTATAGGTCAATAAAAATACCTACGTCATTTCTATTGAAGAGAACGGGGCATTGCTTCTTCAAATCAGCAATGGACATGTGTCCAAATTCTATCGGATTATGCAGTGCGTACTGGCGATCGTAAAAGGCTTTTTGCATCAATTGAATGCATTTGGAGGTCTCCTTGTTCTTTGTTGATTCCTTTATCATCCAACTCTTGTAGGACGTTTTAGTTTTTCATTCTCCACTTCAGGCCGACTACCGATGTCAAAGATGATGCAACAAATATTACAGGCTGCAAAGCCTTTGCCACTGCTGTGGTTATTTTGGGCTACCTGGTGACGCGTGCACAGTATTGCATAACTGCCAAAGGCCGGCATTTCGAATTTGCACTGCCGAAATAATTTCTGTGTACATTGTACATACTGTATGTACCGTTTCCCATTTGCGAAATAGGCATCGCTTTAATTTATGCAATAAAAATACTGTATGTATGCAATGATTGGTGTTTATTGTCACAGACTGTAACGATACACCTGTTTAAAAGTTTTTGTAATGCACTGCATCGATAACGGGTAGCTTCGCTTTCCTGCAGCACACTTGAAATGTCTGCGGCCAGGCGCAACCGCTTCCAGCGCTTCCTGTTCAACATTTCGAAATGTGTTGTACGCCTATTCTGACTAATTCCATGATGGCCTACAACTTTCAAATTGGGACTACCCAGCTGGCTGCAACAGTTTCCGAGATAGGAATCAGCGCATGAAATTTCTAGATGAAAGTCACATAATTTTTATTGTAGGACTTACCGTTCTTGAAATAACTGAGATCAGGCTGGCCACTCTTCCTATATTTCCTATTTTTTCCTATATTTTTAAGCAGTCCTATTTTTTCCCTATATTTTCCAAAAATTCCCATAAATTCATGTAATTTATGGTATTTTATGTTTTTCAAACATACAATATTACAGTCAACAAACTAAAACGTATAATGATAAGGATATTCTACAGTAGTGTGAAAATTATTATGCTACAGCCAATTTTTACACTTATTTGCTATGAACATCACATATTTACAAAGTCTAAAACCAAATAATAATTTTGTTGTACATATTATAGTAACAGGTGATGCTTACACATCCTTTATCCCATGCATTATTGGTTTTTGTTTTCCATTTCCTCCAGTAGGTAGCACAATTCAGGCATCAGGCCACAATAATTTGAAGATTTTGAGCAGTGCTGTTCCCATACTTTGTGTATCAAAATGGGTAGAAAATCTAAGTACTGAACTAAACCTGAAGTGTCACTAGAACGGACAAACAGTATAGCTTAGAATGCTAATAATGTTAAATCACATTTAAAAAGCTCGATACAAATACAGTGCTGTGAAAATTATTAGAAAATAATAATGCGCTTTGCAACATTTTTCAACTTTAAGTGCTAATAAAAAAAATAAAGAAATAACTTGGAGGCTTGAAATCTTTATGGCCACTTTATCAACATGTTGACAATATGTTTCCATAAAAAAATATTGTTTGGTATGAGAAAATGATAAAAGGAATATTGATTGAACTCTCATTTTCATTGACGCAATTATACATTGCTGGTATAATGAAATACTGAATATGTACGCAACCTTATTGAATCTTTGCCCAAGATATGTAAGGCGGTTGTTATGACCAAAGGTGCCCCAGCCAAATATTAAAACTGAACGTTGACACTAAAGAACTCCAATTGTAATCGAACGCCATATGATGCTTGCAGGGTGCATATTGAAAAAGGGCATTTCACTTTTGCTTTTATTCTTGTAAAAATATTTTCTCTCGTTAACATATTGTCAGCATGTTCATAAAGGGGCCATAAAAATTTCAAGCCTCCAAGTTATTCCCTTTTTTTTTATTCGCGCTCAAATTAAAAAGTTGCAAAACGTATTATTTTCTAATAATTTTCACAGAACTGTATTGTATGACGTTTTCATGCTAACTTTTCGGTTGTAAGGGGCTACTTTCCCACCAGATGATGAAAAGATGAACTCATTAGTCATATTTCTCTGAAATACATATGTATGTGTAAGCATCACCTGTTACTATAATATGTACAATAAAATCATTATTTGGCTTTAGACTTTGTAAATATGCGATGTTAATAGCAAAAAAAAATGTAAAAATTTATTTTAGCATGATAATTTTCACACTACTGTACTTGGGTCAAAAATAAACCGAACAACTGCAATTGTTATAGGCTGGAATTAAAGACCAAAATATGAAAACCATTTCCGTCGCGCAAATGATGTTGTCTGCAGCTGAAGACAAATGTACAGTTGCCAGTAAGAAGCTGGAATTAGTCCGAATGGAACAAAAAGGCGTGCAATCTAAAAGGCGCAAGCTAGAAAAATCAAGTGTGCACACTAAACGAGCCAAAAAACAAGACACTACATAATTATGTAATACAGTTTTATAAAGAAATACATTCTGGAGTTACATATGCAATGAAAAATGTATCATTTTATAAATAAACATTGTATATTTTATTCCTATAAATTTCCTATATTTTTATTTTAAATTCCTATAATTCCTATAATATTTTTAATATTTTGAGTGGCCAGCCTGTGAGATGATTGCCTGGAGCACATTGGCTGTTACATCCTGTATATAAAAATCAGTTTGCATCCCGCATGCCTTCCCATTTTCAGCCATATCCGATTCCAATTGCTACGGGGAATGAAAATGTGGTTGCTTCGCTGGGCTCAATTAATAATCATTGCTTGAATTTAAAAAAAACGTTGTAATCTCTAGATTTTCCATTACATAATACTCAGCCGCAGCAACGCGTGGCCGAGTACGGCTAGTTAATTAATAGATTCCCGTCCCCGCGCGCACCGGTTTTTTTCATGTAAAATAAAATTTTTATTCATTAAAATACGACTGAGAAAGCAACAACTCTACCTCGTGTTCGCATCAACACACAAAAACGTGAGTCAGATCGTTTTATAGGCACAACTATTGCAGATTTCGTGATGATGATCAGGGCTTGGGTTTCATGACGAGGTTTCTGCGCCATTTTGCGTTCAAATTAATTGAAATTTAGAATACAAAATAAAAATAAAATCCACGTGTGCGGATGCTTTTTTGTCGATTTCCAGACGGGAATCTATTAATTAACTATATGGGGCCTAAACACTAAAATAAAAAGTTCGGAAGAAAAAAATCCATGGAAAATACTTCCAAATATTTTTATTATTTAATTTTTACATTTTGAAAAACATTATATTTTATAACGGATGCCTTTTGTTTTCTTAAAGAGAAAAGAAATAAGTTATATCTATTACATTTTTATATGTGCTATTACATTTCTTATTACCTGTAATGGTCTTGGAGCTCTAATTTAACATCACGGCATTGGTTACAGACTGCCATGTATTCTTTGGCAGTCTTAGAAAATCTGTTCTCATTAAAATAAGCTGCGTCCAGGTTGAAAATTTTGTCCGCTTCCGTTTTTATTTTTTCTCTTAGCGATTTCATAGTAGCATAGAGCCCGTCTATTTTGTTCTGTAAATAAGCTCCCAAATGATCGGGAGCTTTCTTTCCTCTTGTTCGGGTCCACTGGAAAAGAAATTAATTAGAACAAATTGTTCCAGAGAATTAAATTATATTTTTTATACCTTTCTATTTTTATTTTCGCCGTATGGGTGGAATCGACGGCCCGGGCTCCCGGTCGCGGCCCCGCCCGCCATCAGGGCCCAGGTCGCCTCGGTCCCGCCCGCCTCCGGGCTCCTTGTTGCTGACTTCTGGGCTTTCCACAATCATGAGTTCCTTCAAAAATGAAATTAAAAATTAAAAAAATAATTGCAGATTCCTAACAGGCTGAAATAGGGTGCAGATATTTTTCATAATTTTTATAGTCTGCTACCACTATAATTTGTATTGCCGAGTCAGTTAATTTAAAATTTCTCATTTAATTTTTTGTTAATTAATTTTAAATGTCAATCTTATTCAATTTGAAATTTTATTAAATACTTAAATAATACAATAGTCTAATTGGCTTACCAAATTGTCCCTGATGTTGTCCATCCTGTGGTGTCTCTTTTGTAATTCTCAAGGTTGCAAGACTCAAATTGCAACTATAGTCATAGAGAGAGAGATAATATATACTGTGCTCACTTTAGGGTGAGCCTCTCACGATTATGTGTAAGAAGATGTGAGATGCCCCTCCTCCAAGAGCAATTTCCACCTATGTGCTGGTTTTGGTCCTAAGGAACGGGTTGCAAAGAACAACCCTATCCATTCCATTTGTGTTTTGTTACCATATTGGCCACATTAGAGGAGGGGCATGTCATATCCTCTTGCCCATTGTAAGAGCAAAGAATTTTCCAGAGGGTTTATTAATTCTATTTTAACGTACAGCCTGTTTGTCCAAGGGACCATCCATAAATGATACTCATTTTGGATAAATTTTGGGCCTCGTTTCCCCCCCATATTACACATTTGTCACATTATCTTGAACTCTCCCACTACGTCTACAAATTCTGTGGTAAACTTGCATAAAATAAAGGAAAAGATACCATGATATTAGAGAATAATTAAGTTTCTTTGAAAAGGAGCAGGCTAATTAACTGAATGATTTTCAAATAAATTCATTCATTTACGGTGTGTGACATCACATTTCGATAATCCCCTTCCCTCCCTTGTCACACTTTTGTCCCACTTTGTGACATCATTTCTAGATGGTCCCCTAGTACTAGTTTATTTCAATTTTGGACACATTTGCATATACCCAGCATGTGGGGACCGTATTATTTGTAAATTTCATTCTGAGGGTGCTATGAAGTCTATTTTGGTAATAAAGAATTCTTTCTTTAAAATGATTGCGTAAGGGTTTCATTGGAAAAGTATATACCCAGCACATGAAAAGAATTTCCCACAGTAATTCACACTCTGAATAATCTTTATTATCAAATAAAGTGCAGCATCACATATGTTTTCAGGGCTGTGTCCACCAGGAGTGCCAATTGTACTCACTATATTGCCATAACCAAAATATTAATAATTATTGTAAACAAGAAGTGATATGTGCAGCCAACCTCAGTTGAAGTTTTTGTTCTTTCTGTGCAAAATGCTCAACAAATTGTCCCCATTCCTAGTATTTTTGGCTCCTTGTAAAATATAATGCTAGTATTAGGAAATTAGTAAAATATATGCACAAGTTGTAATGCGTGCCTTAAAGTTGTGATACTTTCTGGAACTGAAATTGCGACAAATTATTGTCCGAAGCGCCTATAAATTTGGAGCAATGTTACCATTTTAAAAATTTGTTCTTTAAATGTGTTTTTCCCCTTATTTACAATATCAGAAGTCCAGGTAATCAAATGTTATTGACCGCAACTACGCACCCCTCTATAATCCCACCAATTATCCATTTGTTGGGTACTAATTAGCTTAAGCAAAACCTATCAATGAAAACTTTTAACTTTCTTTGGAAACCAATTTTGCATAACGTTAGATGCCATAATTGTTTGCAATGGTCAATTACGGGGGAAAACAAATTTGAAGAAAAAAATCGGTTGACAGATAAGATGTACAGTACTCCCTCGTTAATCCGGCAGATATGGGACCAGAGCACCGCCGGATTATCAAAAACGCCGGATTACCGGATTTTAACAGCAGAAACTACGTTTTATTGTACACATAACATATAGGGCATGTGTGTTACACATTTGTATAGAGGGTTGAAGTTAAACAAGCTAAAACAGTACAAATTAAGAACAAATTTACTTGTTTTGTGACAATACAATAAAAGATTTTCTACAGAAAAACCTTGATTTCTGCAGAAAATCTACAGGAGGAAGGCCAAAAAAACGCCGGATTACCGGATGCGCCGGATTATCAAAGGGCCGGATTATCGAGGGAGGACTGTATACATTTCAAGTAATTTTTGAGAAGCTTTTCCATCATTCAGAAACTTTGAAATGTTATTACAGAAAAACTAACAGGAGTTTGCAAATTCTGTACATGGGTTTAGTAGCTAAATATTGATAGCATTTTAACACATTTTTATGGCATATCTTTGACATTTGACAAAAAAGTGGAACGGGTGTTCCTGTGTATTAGAATAGGAACGGCAGAGCCACCTGTAGAAGATGAGGCTCTGCGCCAAAGGAGGCTCGTGTAGCCTGAAGATATTGCTTTCATGCATATGAATTAATTAGTTGATATAATTATTTTGTCTGCATGTACATATAATCCCATAAGAATATAAAAGGTTTACTGTTGCAATATGAAATTATAAACCAACATTTATAATTAAACGACAAAACAGACTTCATATTTCACACAGTTGAAATGTTATTACATGTACATTAATCATATTCATTGAGTAAAACATGTTATTATATCGTGCTTTTAGTTCAAAGAACTGGACTTCAATGGAAGTAGGAAAGCTGGCCTCGAAGAATGCATAAGAATGTGATACCAATTTGCATTAAGCACATTGTTCTCAAATTGTGAAACTGCTATGCATTTTGTAATTAAAAGCTGTGTGCAATATTTCGTAGTCTTCTGTTTTCGCGCCGAACAAGTTAATTTATTTCACCGAAGTGATAAACTTGATGTGCTTGAGCAACTTATCTTTAGTTAAGTGGTCAAAAATGTTTTTCAGAAAATCAGTTTGAGTTCAATCAACGCTTTTCTGTTGATCTGCAATTGTATAATGCTAATTATTTTTGGGTTATCTCACAGAAGGGCAGGGTATACTGAAAATATTCCCAGAATATAAACTAAAGTTCATGTATTTCATATGCATTTCAAAAGATAACATAAGGCATGGAAATGGACATGACAAAGCATGAGTGAATATAGCACCAGTGCTGTGAGGAAAAAAATAACCGAAAAACATTAACCAATGACTTACATCCAGCGATACAATGGCAACTAAGTCAGACTCTAAAGTAGACTAAATATTAACATTTCCTTTGAATGGATAACACGATATATTGCTTTTATTCATGTGTGTGCAGACAAAGAACTGATGTAATTACAAAAGCAACAGTTACCCAAGTTCATAGTTCACAAGATGCAGTACATTATTTAAGTAAACAAATATATAGGCATTAGCGCTCTGGGGAAATGTTTCCACGGGAAATATTGATCCATTTTTTTCATAGATACATATCCGAAAAACAATTAATGTCATGAATGTGTGAAATGACCAAAAACCCCTCTATCCTGCATCCACTTTCCTTGAATTTCAAGAGAGAGTCGCCCTTTTGTGCTTCCTTTGACCTGTTCTTTCTGAAACAGGTCACTGATCTTAAAGCCCTTTTAGGATTGCATTTCACGTGAGCTTAAATTTTGCACAAGTTGAGTTCGAGAAAATTTTCATCTGAACAACATCATTTAATTCAAGAAGTCAAACCAGAGCCATATCTCCTACGACAAAGGATACAGTTTTGAAGAAAAATTGCATCTTTGTTTTTGAAGAAAAGTAAGAGAAATGTTTCATATAACTATATTCCTTGTTCATGGAATCCAGTACTTCGACATAGGGAGGTTTTTGACTTGGGAGAGTTCGACTTATTGAGGTCCGCATAGTACTAAGAGAATGAATTATTGAGGTTTATATAGAATGTACAGTCGATGATCATAACTGTCTCCCTCGTATTTGTATTTTTTTGACCGACTTCCGGTTGGCCGATTCTAATTATTTTTTCCCCAAAATTAGGATGTTCAGTAAGGTTTGTAAAAATGCAAAGATTTCCATTTTTGGCCCATTCAAAATTTGGCAAAGGGCACTTTTCTATATCTC
>WWPM01005690.1:0-10419 GCA_023279145.1 Glomeris maerens | reverse complement strand
CTCCAATTAGAAATCGTTCCTACGATATTCCACGGATCTCAACAGGTACTACCTAGCTGAGAGCCAAATATCATCAAGAAAGTCCGTGGACAGTTCCGTTACTCTCCTTGTCAGTTGAATAAAACTGATTAAAAACAATCGCAAAACTTCAAAACGATGGAGCAATTTTTACATGCGCTCAAAAACGAAAAACAACCATCACGATCTCCACCCTTCCTGTAATCTGATCTTCACCAACTCGTTCTACATCGACAACATAATTGGCAATCCACCCATCTAATGGTGAACTGCGGAAGTGCTCACTATCTATGAAAGGTCAATCATTACGTGGAGCAGTTTATGTGATTATTTTAATCTCATGTTACTGCAATGCAACATTGGATGAGGCATTAGTTATCCAAGCCATTTCACCTTTAAAGGTGGGCACATACCATCGCTCTAACCCGCCAAACGGCCTGGCGCCGCGCCAAAAAGCGATCGTAAATGGCGAAACCCGACGCGCTTGGAGTGGCGCGAGCGGCAGGTCGAATATTCAATCGGTCGAATATTCGTCGAGCCGCGCCGTTTATCGCCGGCGCGGGCGATTTGCGAACGGGAAAACCCGGCGTGGAGCAGGGGTGGAATCAATGGGAATCTCGCGTATTTGGGGGGGAGTGGGCACGTAGCGCGGGGGAGGCGTGGTCTACCAGGCGTGGGATTGGGCAAAAATGTGCAGGCGTGGCGCAGCACGCATGTGATTGGCCAGAAAAATGGAGCCGTGCGGCACGGTCGCATGTGGCATACAAAAATGGCTGGGCGAAAAATGGAATGGTGCGGCTCGGCGCGGATCGCTTTGGATAGATGGTATGTGCCCACCTTAACAATATTTGGTGGTCTATATGTTTATGAATATCATTTGGTTAATATTCCATCAATAAATGCAAGTTTACTTCTATGTCATTGCCAGGTGCGGTATTGATGTAGCATGTCTCCTCCACCTTTGCGATGAGTCATCCCCGTCGGTGCAGCATGTCTCCACTGTTACACGGAATACACGGAGGCATGCACCGTCACATCGGTACTGGTTGTGATGCTGATACCCGTATTGTATCGATTCACGGAGACATGCAGTGTCACATTGGTACCGGTACTGATACTTTTATCGGTACCGATACAAGTATTGATGCCAATATTTTTGCGCCAAATTCCCATTTTGACATCAACACACATTCACCATAATGCCTGAAAAAAGCCGAATATGTTGTAATCCTAACGTTGCCAGATTTTACGGCCTGCCTAAAATACAAAAGGAAAACTTTCCCGTTCGACCCATTATTTCGGGTGTTAATACTACATCCTATAAACTAGCTAAATGGTTGAGTTCTTTTTTAAGTCAACTAAGCAGACCTTGTGACTATACTGTCAAAAATTCTAAAAATTTCATTAATACTATAACTGAATCTGAGACGGAAATTCTGAGGTTTAAAATGGTATCGTTCGATATTACTTCGCTTTATCCTAGTATACCTCTAAATCTAATAACTTACCCAATCGTTCAAAATATTTTATTATTTAACAATTTTGATCAAAATTTCTGTAATGGAGTCATTAATTTAATTAAACTCGTAATGGATCAAAATTTTTTTATCTAAAATAATCGCATTTTTAAACAAATTGATGGCTTAGCCATGGGGTCCCCTCTAGCACCCATATTGGCTGACATCTTTATGTGTGACTTTGAGACGTTACTACTTTCTAAATTTCCTCAAATTAAATTTTGGCGGCGTTACGTTGATGATGTTTTTGCTTGCCACGATCTCACTGCTAGACAGCTCAATTCTTTATTGTTGGAAATGAATAAATTGAATTCAAGGATCCAGTTCACTGTGGTTGAAGAAAAGGACAGAACTTTAAGTTTTTTTGGATATTCTTATAATTAGAGGTAAAACTAACTTTGAATTTGACATCTACCGTAAGCCAACTTTTTCACCTCGCTATATTGATGGTCAAGCTCATCACCCTATTACTCACAAGCAAGCCTTTTTGTATAGTAACGTTTACAGAATTTTTAATTTTGGCTAAAATGAACAACGCACTGCTACTGAACTAAATTATTTAAAAAACATCTGTCGAATTAATAATTTAGATATAAATTGGGTGGATAAAATTTTTAAGATTGTTTCCAATAAACTCAACCTTAAACAGATTACTACTTTAAGTATAATGGTAAACCTGTGAAAAAGAAATTTGTTTCTCTCCCCTTTAATGAATTTAGCTATAGTTTCTTTGCACTTTTTCGAAAATTTGGTATTTATGTAAGTTTTTATACTGATAATTTTATTCAACTGTTTCTACCTAATATTAAGTACCCTACCTCGATGAGTCACCGCTCAGGTATTTATTGTATTGCTTGTGATGATTGCACAGCTATTTATATCGGTCAAACCCGGCGGCAATTTAAAATTCGTTTTCGAGAACATATTAACCGCAAAGACAATAATGCGTCTGTAGTTAATACAGTAGGACCTCGATATAGCGTCTCCCGCATACGACGTTTTTCCGCTTATAACATACAAATCCAATTTAACCGAATTTCAGCATACCTTTTTAGTGTTAGAAAATCCCGTATATAACGAACCCGCTTATAATGAAATCCCGTTTATAAAACATGTATTTCACTGCAACCATCCGGATATAACGTTTTTGTAACGTAAATTTGTAGCAGAAGGGGTATACTTTCTCACAAACAGCAGTCTGCACTACCCAGGTAGGTGTGACTGCAGCAAAATCGCAACTAGACATACACTGTCTGCTGATTTCTCCAATCACATGGGTCGCGACGGTCTTATTCAGACTCGCAAAGTTCAAAGTTCTACTGCATAACGAGTCCTAATTAAGATGTACTATGTAAAACTGTACACTATGTACATTAGTATGTTCTACAATTTAAAAATAAATAGTTCTCATAATAAAAAGCTTGTGCGCGACGTTTCCACTTCATTTTTTGCAAAAAACACAAAAGTCCGCATTTAACAAATCCCGCTTATAACGCTGAAAGGATGTTTGTAATCAAATGTACCAATAACCGTATGAGACTGAATCTCTGCGAATCGTATTACATACAATTGTGTCGTAAGTTTAATAATTATACAGTAATTAATGACATAAGTGGACTCACCTCCACACGCTTTATAAACTGGTTATGTTCCTATAATCCTCGTCCATTTAACCTTGCGAACCTCCTCCAGTTGGACCTCCAATAATTGTAAGTTCTATCTCGTTGGTTGCTATTCGGGTTTAGTAATTCTGATTTCTCCGTAGTTTTATGTAATTGTCATCGTTATGAAGCTGACTGGATGTGAATTTTCCTCTGTTTGAGGTATTTTTTAACACGTTTTGGTTACGATTTTTTAGTAATCGTTTTGCTGTTAATTAGTTTTCGAAGACACGCCCTGAAGATGGCTTGCATTTAGCCGAAACTGGTTGGCAAATAAATACACGTTTGTTGTTACGGTGCGAGCAAAGGAGTTGTTTTTCCACACCTTTATCATTAGAAGCTCGTAGATTCCAGCAATTATGAATCAAAACAAGATTATAGATATGTAGAAACTCCAAGCATAATCCAGGGCAAGAAAAAGCTTTCATCAATTATATTGATAAGACCCTAATCGATTGTGGCATTGTTAACAATGCTGTAATTGTTTATCTATAGATTCAGCTTCGGTTTAGAGCTTCTGAAGTTATAATGACCGAAATTGCCAACTTCATTGTTTGTGAAAAAAGGTTAGGTACTATAATCAATTTGATTGCTATAGGTGTGTACATCAATATATAACCCAATTTATTGAGTATAACTTTGCAGTCCAGAGACAAATGTGCAAGTGTGAACATTTGATAGCATATTGGTTTCAATGACTGGCATATTTCATCAAAGTTTCTGTCTTACAGGTACCATGTATATAAAAAGTCGTTGTATTTTGTATTGTGATAATATTTGTATATATATAATGAGCAACAGACATGACAATTTTCTCCCTGCTGCTGTTGACATTCACTACAACGTCTTCACAATTGGTGTACGAGTTTAACAAATACCAAAAACCAAAGATCGATACGGGTATATATGGCTTACGTAATGGTATGTATATTCCATGTAACACTAATTCACTAATTTATAAACACAGTTTAACATATAACAAAATTGTATCGCGTGTTATACAAGGTGGAAATAAGGTCCTTTGCCCCCCAAAAAACCTTCTGCATTTGCACATATAGTAAAAATCTGAACATGCAGCGACCGTAAGTGAGGGGTGCTCTATCCAATGGTGCCAAAATATTTGACCTCTGCAACTGCCTTCAAGGTTTTCCAAAACCTAACTTTTTAGATACAATAGCTGGAGCAAAAGTTTAATTTAGTACGTTGAGGGGACATTCAAATTAGTACAATACAGCACCTTTTTAGTGAACAACTGTAGCAATTTTACTTTCGATGCGCACTGCAGGGAAAGTGACAACGGTTGTTCCTGTAAGTCATCTTCCCTACAATCCAAATCTCACATGAAATTTTCAAAACCATGAAATTCGCAGCTGCTTCACCTCTGCTCAGTTTCACTACAAAGGTGCTGTATTGTACTAATGTGAATGTCCTCTTCAACCTACTAATTTGAACTTTTGCTCCAGCTATTGTATTTAAAAAGTTAGGCTTTGGATAACCTTGAAGGCAGTTGCAGAGGTAAAATATTCTGGCACCATTGTTATAAAGCACCCCTGACTTACTGTCACTGCATATTCAGATTTTTACTATATGTGCAAATTTAAAAGTTTTTTTGGGGGGCAAAGGACTTTTCTCCACCCTGCATACGCTATTCAGTAAAAACAATCTACTGCCGCAATGGTGAGTGATATTTTTCGGACACTGCCTTCCTTCAATGCATTTTTAGCATTGCTTTGTAAAGTAGCTAGTATAACCCCATTGCTTTTTAATCTGATTACAATGACTTCAACATAGGTTGAGTTTTATGACTTGCAGTCAATTTTGCATTGACAGAAACAGTATTTCACTTCACGTTTTTATTGGCAATTTCATATTTGAATTGGTGAATGAACTGTACAATTTTTATCAAGGAAGAATTGAAAACATGGGGGTAGTACTAAAATACCATGCGTCGGTATTGACCACGATACGTGGAATACCGACGCAAAGTATCGAACTCAATACCCTCGCACGCAGGCTTTCGCCTAATGAAATAGTACGTGAAATACAGTACCTGAAATAAGAAATACATTTCCTGTTTATTTTCCGAAATGCAAGTGAAATAACTTTCATAATTAAAGAAGCTAAATCCGACGGTACACTTTTAATCGATATTTAATTAACTCCAAATGCATAAAACTAATTGTATAGCTGTATCACCTATTTTTGTACACCCTGATTGGAAGAAATGTCCGCCATTCCCGGGTTTTACTTATGAAGATTCCGCTATGTTATAAAAAAAATTTAAAATGTGTCCCTCTGAAAGGACACTGGCAGTTAATGGGTTAAATTGCAAAAAAATCTTGAGATCCTTTTTGTTGTGTATTGGCCCCATAATAATTTCACAACAGGGGACACTCCTTTCAAAAAAGGAAGCTCTAAGAAAGCCCCAAGGCGTCAAAGTTAAAATTGGCAATAAATTGTGTCATAACTTCTGAATTAAAGCTTAAATTTACCAAAAATAACTGACAAATCACAAACCAATTAAAGATATGCAGGGTGTAACAAGCAAATTTATATAAATACTACTGTAGTTTACTGGAAATAATAAATTATTGGAAATTATACTGAAATGATACAAAAGAGAGGAATGGTGATACAACACTTGTGTTTACACTTTACAAGCAGCAGGAGACTAAAAGTAGACTTTTATAGCCACCATTTATTGCAGTCCTATTGAGGCCATTTGGCAGTGATTCAGCTAAAATTTTTACCCCTTTCCCTTTCATAACATATTGTGACAAATCCCAACAACCCTCTCCCTGGATGAAAGTTGTTTATAATATAAATGCCCCCCCCACCCTTTCGAAAAATAATATAACAAACTAATATATCAACACATTTTGATAAAATGAACCATTTTATTTATAATTAATATATTTCAATTTGTTTGAATGGTACATATTACACAAATATCCGTGAAAAAATTGACGACCATACATATTATGGGAATGGCATCATCCTACTCCAATTTTAGAGTGATGTCATTGTATTTCTTGCTCATCCAATTCACCTTCTAGTTTGATCTAAAAAAAATTGTAATCCAAAAATATTTTTGCTTTGCTTTTGCTTAAGCCAATTAGCACCCTCCTCTCCCAACAAATGAATAATTGGTTGGATTAGAGAGGGGTGAATGTGCATGCAATAAACTTGAACACCTGGACTTCCGGTTTTGGGAAAACATTTTATGAAGGGACAAGCTATATTTGTGATTTTATTGTATAAGCTTCCAAAATTTTTTCATTTTTAATGAACTTTGTAGGTAATTGCTGGTGTCCAGACGGGAGGTCACAGTTTATTTCGTCACATGCTCGTTGGTCACGCTATAATAACGGTCACAATGATGTTGCCACATTCATTCCGCCATACTTTAAGCGTCACACTGCTTTCGTCATATTCATTTCGTCATACACCATTCGACACAATGTATACGACACATTTCATGTTTGTCACACTATAAATGACACACTGTGTTCGTCACATTGACTCGTCGCAACAAATTGGACACATTTTCCACATTGATTTGCAGATTTGTTTTATTTTTATTTAGATTATCCGGCGTTTTGTTTGCCTTATTCCTCTTGAAATTTTTTAGTAAACTTGTCGGGAGGTAAATAAAGATTTCAATCCGAAGAATTTCTGTTCATTAATGCTGATCGAATTTATTCCATTCACTCTGTTTCTATTTTTTAAGCAGAAATTTTAAATAGTGGTTTCTGCAGAATTTCTGCAATGATGGAAAATAATCTGTAGAAAATCTAAAAATATTTGTACAAAATCTGAAAAATATCTGCAAACTAATATATTTTCTGCAGAAAATCTGCGGTCGCAGTTGCATCTGAAAATATTCTGCTGCATTTTCTACAGATAAATATTGATTTCTGCAGATAATATACGAAATCAATGTTTTTCTGTAGAAAATCTGCAGCATATTTTTTCTGGGGTATTGTTACAAAACAAGTACTAAATATGTTCTTAGCTTGTTTACCTTCAACCTTCAATACAAATGTGTAACATACATGTCCTATATATGTATACAATAAGACAGTTTCTGCTGCTAAAATTCGTCATTATTAGTTAATTTCCAGTAATCCTGAGTTTTCGATAATCCGGTGGGGCTCTGGTCCCATATCTGCCGGATTAACGAGGGAGGTCTCTATATTAATAAATAAACTGCGGGGCGAGTTGATGCGCCGCGCATCAACTCACCCCGCAGTACGTGCATCAACCCGCCCCATTTTGTGCTCAATGAAAGATTTCACATTTCCCGTTTATCTAATAAGTCACTTTGAGAAAAAACTTGACACACAGCTGTTAACCTCCGATATACATGTATTTAACAGATGCAAGACGATTTCGTGATACTTACAAGTCTATGAGTTATAGGGTGCAATATTGTATTTTAACAAAAATAGCCACAAAGCGACGAAAGCACCAGAGACAGTAGTGAAATTGACGCTAATCTGAAAGTAGGAGCGCCGTAATATTTGCTTTTCCGCTATTGAGTAATTGGCACTGCATGAACTCACCCAGGTCTCCCCTACTATAGGTATAAAGTAAATAACACGAAAAACATCGATATATGAGGGGCAGTCAAATGAAAACTGAACACCTATCACACAACACATCCCTCATGAAAGTTGGCACTACTGTTGTTATATATTGACAGTGCCATGTGTACGGTACAAGGAAAGCATAGTGAAAAACGCACAGGTCCTCATGGTTGTGTTGCTATTGCTGAGGAGTTAAAAGTATGGAAAAGTGTTCGTCCAGCATTCAAAATGAATGCAAGCAAAGAAGAGCAGAGAGGTGTTATTCGTTTCTTGGTGACTGAGGGTGCCGGAACTCATGAAATTCATCGTCGGTTGTCTGCGGTGTATGGCGAACACTGCATGTCCTTGACAAGTGTGCAGGTGTGGCAGAAGCGATTCCGCGAAGGACGCCCATCGAGTCATAACGCCTGATGTGATTGCGCGGATTGACGGTCTGATCCGGGAAAACCAAAGAATCACTGAAGAAGAAATTCGTGTTCAGGTCGGCATTAGCCATGGCTCCGTGCATGCCATTGTCAAAGATCACCTGAAGATTCCGCAAAATTTGCGCGCAGTGGGTTCCACATCAACTGGTGGAGGAACAAATGATGAACAGAATGACTGCCTGTCTGAATCATCTGCAGCGGTACCACGATGAAGAGTATGCGTTTCTGTCACGTATGCGCTTCCATCCCCATACTGCCAATCTGGTGCGGGATAAGCTACAGAAATTTGTCTGGGAAACACTGCAACATCCTCCGTACAGCCCAGATCTTTCTCTTTGTGACTTCCACATTTTTGGCGACCTAAAGAAAGGCCTTCGTGGACGTCGGTATCATTCGGACGAGGAAGTGCAAGAGTGGATGAGGTTGTGGTTCCGTCAGAAACCTACCTCTTTCTACAAATCTGGAATTGATCGTCTCGTTTCCCAGTGGGATCAATGCATTAACTCCTCTGGCCATTACTTTTGAATAAAACAATTTCCATTGCCACTTTGCAGCGGGTGTTTGGTTTTCATTTGACTGCACCCCATACTATGATATTATGACAATACGATGCATATGTGTGTGCGCGTGCATTCTGTTCTGCAATCGAACCAATGAGCTTGACTACCATTTTCCAGTTTTATTCATTTTTTCCTGCTAATTGAGTTGCGCATTTGGGGTTGGGGTTAAGATAACGTCGATCTTGTTCAGCATAAAAAAAACTGAATAAGATGTTACATAAGAATCATCATTTCGTTTGCCTTCAATGTGGTCCTTTCCTTGTTAGAGAAATACAAGTCATGGAAATATAGGGTGTATTCGGCAAGTCAGTTTTTGTATAGTCGACTGAGCATTAGCTGGAAAAAAATGGTCGCAACTCATCCAGACATCAGTCAACTGAACGTTTTTTTGGTCAGCAAATCAGTCAACTGAGGACGGACGTAAGTTCAACTGACTTCTGTCTCAGTCAAAAATTTGTCGACATATTCACGGCTTGACAAGATGGCGGCCACCATGTGATGTTCGGTGCGGTATGAGTGATTGCAGTTTTTGTGCCAATTTTGTCAAGTCACATGTCAAGTGACCTTCAACTCTCTTCACAAGTTGCACAACTAATCTGAATTCCGCTCCTGTTTCCCTTCTTGGAAAACCCTGTTCTGAACCGGTCCTTCTCTAAAATTCATGTGATCTGACCACAATTTTCCCTATTTAAACCCTCCGGTTGATATTCTCTTGGCCACAACTACTGAGGATTCTTCCGCGCTACTACGTTCTTCTGCAAGTCCTGTACAACCTCTCGTCCCTCAAGGTGAGGATTCTTTCTAGCTACTACATTCTTCTGCAAGTCTTGTACAACCTCTCATGCCTCAAGGTAAGGATTCTTCCGAGCTACTACGTTCTTCTGCAAGTCCTGTAAAACCTCTCGTCCCTCAAGGTGAAGAATCTTCCGAGCTACTGCGTTCTTCTGAAAGTCCTGTACAAACTCTCGTCCCTCAAGGTAAGGATTCTCCTGAGCTACTACATTCTTCTGCAAGTCCCTCAAGGCCTAAGACTCGACCTATTCAGGAGAAAACGTCTGGTCGGCCTTATCCGCGGCTCAGCCGAGCCATGAGGCACGATAGAATTGCCGGGTGTGACAGATTTGACTAAAACGTAATCCGCCATTTTGAATTCCCGCCGTACTGAAATTTGCGGTAGGCAAGCAAGCTCGGTTAAGTTCCAGTCATGAATCAGTCATGACGTCACACATTTAGTCGACTCAGATCAACTGGATGAATTGCCAAACCCGCCCATCGTCTTCTATATGAAAAGGGGACTGTTATCGCCGGTTATCGATCAGAAAAATAAACTTGCCTATAATTTCCGGGGCCCTTCAATGCGGGGGCTCTATACAAACGTCCCACTTGCCATCCCCTAAAGCCGGGCCTTACTGTTCCAACCATTCTAGATCTTTTTTTGTCAATATTGAATTGCAAGCCATGGTGAAACTTCGATATTTAATGTATAATTACCCTATATACTGTATATTTAATAAAATGCGTTTGAAAAATATTTTAAGGTGAATTGACAAGCTTTTCTAAGGTACCCTGAAAATTAAACTGAAGAACAGTCATAAAAAATAATACAACTCATTGCATTTTTTGAATTATTACCTTTTGTATTTTAGATA
>WWPM01005689.1:0-17957 GCA_023279145.1 Glomeris maerens | reverse complement strand
GGAACTTTTTCTAAAATTAGTTGATTTGCGTATGGAATGACCCTAATACAAAATGAGTATTTTAACAATCAAAGTGGGATTGTATTTTTGCACATTAGGTGTCATTTTAACCATTTAGCTCCTAAAAAAGAATCAATTGAGATTTGTTTTTAAAAAGCAATTTTTTTTGTTAATCTAGATTTCAGGTAGCAAAAATTGGCATACAAAAATGCTCAAGTGACAATATTGAAATAATGAAAATCATAAAGGAATAAGTGAGATCATGGTACAATGATTGAAAACGTTTCGTTTTATTTTGTGTGAGTTGGGTGGCCGCGATGGTAATTATATCTTCTTTTCTTTTAGAAAATAAACCAAGAGAATCTTGACTGATTCAGAGCTTACACCTGTAAAAACGCCTCAAGTCCCACATTGTGATTCTATTAGAATACTAAATTCCTTATTGGCTTTAACCTGCGCACTGTTTCCAGTTATAGATTCAAAAAACCGCATACACAAGTGCATTTTCATTGTATTCTATGAAATGTAGAAAAATCTCAAAAAATGTAGAAGTGTTGTTTGCTAGTCAGTTAAGCCTAATCGCATTAAAAATATTCATAACTTACAAAGTAATGTTTTTCAAAATATAATTTTTTCATAGGAGTTCCATGATTTCTTACAGTTCAACTCCAGAAAAGATTATCAAGCAAATCTCAGGGGTGTAGTGGCCGCCACTGGTTCATTTTACAATGACTCTGGAGATAATGGTTTCCATCAAACGATATCATAACAAATAAAACTCATGAGAAATTTTGAATTTATGAAAACATTAGGTCCCTTGGTGAAATAAAATCTTCGAAATCAGCTATGAGACTGCATTTGTTCAATTGACTAAACACATCTGCCAGTTTTAATATATATTTTCATTTGACAGAGCTGCTTCAGAAGTTTAAAACTATTTTTGAATTTTGAAAAATGGATAAATATCAAAACAACATTTAAATATCCTTTGCATTGCAATTAAATAATGACAGATACTTGATACAGTATTAATTGTTTTCCATCTACTGTATTTCAATATACTGGTATATGAAACCCCAACTTTTTTATAAATACAACTGCACTCTGGATACATCCAAATTTTTACAAACTGACAGTTTGTGATAATGCCAACAGAAGTTTAATGTTGTGATCGTATTAAGCAGTTACAATTCAAATTTCAAAGTTTCCTAACTTTTTATATTTAAATTCCTGATATTATTTTTTTCTTAAAAAAATTATTAAATGACCAATATTTTTCAATATTTCTGATATTAATGTAAGCATTGGATGTAGCTATTGATAGAAATTCTAATTACAAAATTTTATGTAAATTTGAACAGTAACATCCTATGTTTCAACTAATTTTAATTATTAATTGGAATAACATTTGAAGTAACTACAGTAGCAATTTTTATTTTCAGTAACTGATGATGCAATTTTCAATTACAATATGTTTAAATAAATTAATTGAATAATTTTTTTGGGCTATTTGAAACAATGTTTTCCTTTTCCATACTCAGTGAAAATCAATGAAAAGTTGCAATTTTGGTTTTGTGTGTGTTTGTCTTTAGCTCTGACGTCATATTCTTTCTCCACACCTGTAACTATTTTTAAATTGGTACAAGGGCCCCTGGGCAAGTGCAAGATGAACAGTGGCAATTTGGTGAGGGAAGAAAAACCTGTTTGGGTAGTATCACCCCGTGCCCAGTAGAGGGCGTGTAAAACAGTCCCATCTCAAACGAGATGAGGTTCAATACAGGTGTCCTATGGCCGTGGCACACTCTAACCTACTCAATCCACTCTTGGTTATACATATTAGACAGCATTTTAGTTGCAATTAACAAGGTCGAACCGATTTGGTATCGTTTAATAATAAACTCTCAGGAACAAACTAAGTAGGTATATAATTCAGTCATATGACATATACACATGCAGGAATGCTTAAAGAAAATACCTCCGCTGAGAAAATGTTGACTCTGTAAGATGGTACAATATATATAGACGTTTTTTGCTTAATTAAATACAATTAGGCTACTACGAGAGCATAACTTTTTTATGGCGAGCATTAATGTCTAGTCCAGAGCTTCAGACTGGAGTAAAATCTGAACACATGACTTCGGATAATTACTGGTGCAGGCTATATCTTATACCCGTCTTGACGAATACGTACGTCTTGACGGATATCACACACTTTAAGCATTTGTACAAGCTGTGACAAACCTAATCGTAATTACCAATAAATGTGCAGAGTTGAACTTCACAAATTTCGTATCAGATTGGAATTTATATTAAGGTTTTTGCACAATTTGAAAACGTGGAATGAATTGTTTCCCCAATAAGCACCGTGCAAGCGGAAGAATTTTGGTGTTTTCCTATACCGTTGTTTGGCTGTCATAACGCCAAAAATAATGAAAGTGAAATACGGCTTATCTCATGTATAAGTTTGAAAGGTTCTATCTGAAAACTTTAAAATTAACGCTCCTCGTTATCAGAGACGCAGTATCATGAAGTATGTATGAGGCATCTTAATAATGACGTGTTCAATGAATTTTACTGTTTTCTTACAAATTTCATTAGGATACTTTCTGTAAAAGGCAAACCAGGGAGTTTATACTTTATTTTATAAGCTATAGCGCAGCCTATGTGCAGTTACTCCAGCTAGCTCCATTTTGTACGGTAACTAATCATCCAACCGATGCAATTAGGCAAAGTGTTGACTAGCATTCTATACTTCGGTGCAAGTTTGTACTTCTATTCAAGTCTCCCATAATGGCTATTTGCGTTATATACGACCCTTTTGGGATTGTTACGATTGGAATAGGAGAGAGAAAGGTGTTGATGAAATTCTGCCGTCATGGGAACAATTTTTTTCCCGCAAAAGCGAACGAGAGAATGCACTTGCCCTTGGTAATAGCTATACATACAGTCTGGCAGCGATGGATTAATTAAATTGAACAGCACTCAATCAAACACCCCCCAAAGGGCAATTTACAAATGAGGCGAGGTCTTGGCCTTTGCAAGAAAACCACCTCTTACAGTACACAGTAATCAAGAAAGGCGAAAATAAGTCTTTTCTATGCATTTACAGCGGCCTGCCAACCTGTCAGGAAAGGTCGTCACAAAATAAACGGATCCAAACTTCGAGCCTTATGGCTTTGACGTTTGTCGATAAGAGCAACAGCAGAGAATTTGCCCTTCAAGAGTTTTTCTACAGTTCATCTTTCTTCATACCAACGAAACGTTTCTTAACGATGCTCTGCTCAATTTAGATCAGCGTCATCTAATTTTTCCATCCTCGGTTGGCCGATCAATAATTAAGTGGTTTCGTGACAAGAGTCTAAATTGGCAGCAGTCTCAAAATATCCACAGAATCAAGCCGTTTCAAATATACCAACTCGACAAATCTAAAGGCTGATAAATATAGGATAGTGGGATCTTTCATTCTTAACAGTGGCATATAATAGAATGAGTTATATTAACTGCTGTTTATGCAATCTATTTGCAAAGTTTTTTTTCAACAAATGGTGGCAGTAAACTAGATCATCCAACGTATCATCAGAGGAATTCGTGCTCACAACTGATGTAGACCTATAGATCGAAATGCATGTCATGCTGATTTGCCTTTTTTTGCAGAGATCACCTAATTTTTCTTAAAGCACATAATTTCACCATGGAGACGTTTTAAATCATAATGTATGAACTTCGAAATTTTAATAATTGTGGATAAAATCAACAGACTATAGCTGCCGTTCAATGGCACCTCCTGTAAGTTCTGATCTCGTAAAAATATAGGCATATAAGTATGCATGTGAAAATTCAGAGCATGTATGTACATTCGCATTTTCAAAGGAACATGATTCCCGCTTTGGAATTGAGCAACATGCAAACTTATAATAAAATGAATTCATAAATGTACATTTGTTTCGGACAATGATATGCATTGTACTATGATAGTCTAATTTTAATACACTCCGGATGATGGCTCACCAATGGTATTGTTTGCTTTACTTGCACAACATCCAGGAAATTTTATATGATAAACAAAAGGCTGTGGCGCATGCATTGTATCCAAAATTGCGTATAACACTTTGCGGTGAGGCGAAAATTCATTGCAAAATTGTAATTAACATGATGCTGTAAAATAAGAAGTCAATAAACAACAATGCACACGTCCGAAACAAATTCTCTTTTAACACACTGTAAACCAGTTGACAATTCAAAAATTATGCATCTACACACCATGCAAATTCATAAATAGCGCATTAAGTAGAACCACTCCCAAGTAATATTATCATGATGCCATTTTCTCTCGTGTTCATACAAATTATTAATCAAGAAAACTGCGCACTTCGTGCCCCAAACAATAACACAAATTGCGAATAATTTTCCCACGCAGGTATTCAGCAGAGAAAGCCTACAGTGTAATTTATACATTTCTTATTATGCATGCAACATTCCTTTCCGCCTTCTTTTGTATCATTATAGTGAGTGGGTAGTCTCCTTCCCCCCAACCCTTTCTCCTCTAAAAAATAATTTGCTGCTATGTGTACGAGTTGGCAACGGCTTCTCCCAAAAGGACCAGAAGTAATTTATCATTCGTCGATATAGCTGTATTATTACAGAGGGTGATGAGCTCGATGACAAGCTAAAAGTTGGCTGCCGTCCCTTTTGCCGCAATCTATACTGTTATACGTACTAGGAATGACTTTGCATCGTCAGCAATAAACTGGACCTGCTCAAGTATCTGTTCATGACAGCCATGCAACCGTTGGCTAAGTTTGTGAAAGCGAGACAGATTAAGACTGGGTGAAAAATTACTACATTGACATTTCGACTATTAAACATGTAGCGCAAGTAATGCCAATTTAATTCATCAATCTCAAGGCGGTCATATTTCCAGAGTAAATCATGTTCAGCATATACATAAGATTAAGTACATCAATTTATGGGACAGTCATTATAAAGTTATGCGTGAGCCGGTGAGAGATTATAACTTGGTGGCAAGAGCTTACGTTGACATCTTACATGTTGACTATTTATTCTATCAAAAAATATATAAAAAATGCAATGGATCCAGAAGCAGAATTTTTAATTTTTTTAATATATCAGGTTGATGCAACAGATTAACATTGAACCCAGCATGAAACTAATTAATCAAAATGTAATCCAACACATCCAATACACCATAATAGAGAAAAGGTTTTGAATTTCAAATAATATCGCCATTTTTAAGATACGGGGTACGATGTTATTCAGCACTCTCTTTGTACGTACTATTTCCCTTTTTCCCCCGATAGGCAAACGAGTGGCTGTTGGTCAATATCTTTTTTAATAGACAATTCCAACACAACACTAATGTTGCATTTGCCAAAATAAAAGAGATTATGCATAAATGCTCCGCATTTCCTTTCATTTTACAAATGTTTTTTCTTTTATTTCACCGATGGTGAAATTTTCAAACAATAATATAGCACACTGGCGTGTTAAACCTCTTCAAATATTGCAATAAGGTCATGTAAAGCGATTGCAATAGCATATACGTATAGCAACGCAGCCCTTGATATGTACAAGAGATTGCACATTCACATTTCAAATTGGCCCAGAGCAGCAAATTTTGTCTGAAGAAAATACGTTGACTAACACCCCATAAAGTTAACGATCGGAATTTACAAAATACCAACGCAAGGGGAATATGATGTAGATATCTCGCAGCGAGCACGTAAGGTCCCAAAATTCCATTTGAAATATTAAAGTACCATTAAATATATTAAAATAGAGCAATTTTTCATAAATGTTATTCACGACACATTGAAATAGTGCAAAGCATAAAAACTATATTTTTTTTTAGAAATGGAAATATATATTCTAACTAAAAAAGTGCGTGAGTGCAACAACATGCGGCAATGTGATTTAGAGCTGAATAAAATGAGCATAGCATAAACGATCCATATTTTTCAGCAGTTTTCCATGCCTAAGAGAATTTGAGATATCGGCGAGTTTCAGGCTGCGCCATCACATACGACGCGTAACAACTGAAATTTATCTGATACGGCGTTATGAATTGCATATTTTCGTTGTAAAATATTTGTATTTACATTTCAGCGCTACGGTTAAATAAATTTTTCAGAAATAAAAAATGTCGTATATTGTCGGAATCTGTAAGCTGTAGTGCGCATGACCTATTTTTGTCTGGTATGTCACTATTAATAAAATGCGCCTGATAATTATCTATTCAGGCTCTTTCATATATCACAATGAAAGTTTGTTACACTACAAAGTTTCATTATAAGTCATATTTATGCGATGAAGATGAAGTATAGCTTTCCGTGACAACCTTATAAAGAATGGTGGAGATCACCACAGCAAGTTTACAAACTAACAAGAATAAAATAATGTGCAAATGAGTTATGAGTTGCAGCAGTCCTAACTACGCACTTGAAAGTTCAAGCCAGATGTGGTCCTACTTAGCATACTATAGCATTAAAAATTCTGTGTACTATACTATAGCATACACATGCAATTCCCGAGACGGAATAATGCAATACTTCATCCACTCTTGGCAATACGTACATTTTCGTTTTAGGGGAGCTGTGTTCCTCAATACATTATCATGTTAAAAAAGTAAACTTTATAGGCAACAGGAAATTTGTAATATAATTTTATTTCCAACCACTCAAAAATATTGCAAGCAAGAGGAAGGCTACTTTATTTACTGTTCTGAAATTCAGTTTTGCTGTATAGCGTAACCGAAATGACACCGAAGTGCTGTTGTGTTCGATTTCCAAATAAGACCTACTACAGCATTCCTATGTCACATACATACTTATTGATCAAACTTTGTATCCTACCAATAAGTAACAAGCACAGGATGCGAGCGAGTAAGAAATGAAATCAAAACGCAGTCGCCAACAGTTGGCGGCAACAAATTGGCCAATTTACACTTCCTTATTGAACGCAGTTGCAGCAACGCGGAAAAAGTCGCCTGAACGAACTCACTTGCATTTATTTTCTATCTGTATTCTCTAGTAACAGAATCGATCGTGCAGAAAAGTGACCGGCAGAAATTTTTCCAAAGGCTAAACAAAGTTACACCACTGCATATGAATAAGAGTGCGGATAAAGATCTCTTTGATCCACTCGATATAATTGAGTACACCAGAAAAAGAGTACATCATTGTTTAATTCATTCTTCGCAATTACCTGATGTGTACAAGGTAAACGACAAACGTTCAAATAATGGTACATCTCAAAAAGAATTAAGCAGTTAAAGGTGAACTGTCACGTATTTTGAAGGCACCTCGATATTTGCCACACTATTATAAACCATCTGTTGGGAAGTTCCACAAAATAAAGAAATAAAATTATTCACAGAACTTTACAGACATTGCAATCCTACTTTGCTAAGCATCACTTTTGTTGAAGTTGATCCCATATACTGTATGCTCCCCCTTCATTCCATTTTTAAAAACCAATCAGATCAAATCCTGTTTGGTGCTCGTCATTTCTGCCGTTTTTATGTACTGGCATGACCGCATATCTCCCCAACACCGCACATGCATCGGAAACCCTATGCGATTTCAATCAAAAATATTCCATTTAACAGGGTGTCCCATAAATTTAGGAACGGAGGGATTGCAGAATGTGCTCGAAATGTCTGCCATTGTTTGCCATGCATTGTTACAGCAGGACAACCCAATCCTGAAAAACACGTCCAATGATGTTGACGTTACTTTTAACACCCTTCATCGATGCGCTCCTGCACATGAGCAAAGGTTCCAGCCATATGCGAAAGTTACGCAACAAGTTACCAGCTATGGCAGCATTCGTACTTACAGTACAGTCCCGGTTATCCGATTCCCGGTTATCCGATGCTCCGTGTTAACCGCGGTGCATGTCACAACCGAGGGCTCCGTGTTAACCGCGATATCACCGCGGTTAACACGGAAATACTCGGATAAACCGGTCGGATAAGCCGAACTTTGGACGACCGTCAGTGTTTTGCCACGCCCAACAAAGATTCAGTTGCTCTTTGGACAACAGAGGCATAATGTAAATATGTTTAGACATGTAAAACACATACATTATACGTATATATGAACAGTATGTAGTACGCACACTGCGCGTAAATTGCAAAAAAAAAATGGGCGATGCTCCGTGTTATCCACCGTTTTGATTATCCGCGGAAGGCTGAGCCCCGACCCCCCACGGATAATCGAGACTCTACTGTATATCTATTGCCAGCAAGCGCTTCATGTCTTTCGACCATGCAAATGTTCTTCAACGACCCTAACAAAAAATTTGTAAAGCTGCTGCAGGTCTGCAATAAAGCTGTGAATGTTTCACCGGCAGCCTTGCATGTTTGCAAGCATGTGGCATGCATGTTTGCAAGCATGTGGCATGCATGTTACATGCATGTGACAGCCAACAATTTTTGTTAGGGGAATATCATGGTTTCCTTATCATATATGACATTATCCCACAAATGAAATCTACTGCGAACAAACTGCAATGCATTCGCCCCTGACACTTCAACGTACATGTAGATTTAATTTACGGGGACAATTCAATTAAGAGGTTCGCCCAAAGCTCAGATACATTTGGGGAAAATAAATGACTCAGAAACCGTATTGCACATATGAAAACTTGAAATTTAGGGAAACGAGAGGTAAAATGGAATATGAATTCTCTACGATCCTAATATTTTCCAAGAGTCTGCTTTTATGCCGAAAACCAGAGTTACTTCCGTTTTAATGAACCGAAATTATTAAATTAGCGTTCAAGATTTGGAGCCAGGAAAAGAATTATCAGCATTAAAGTAGCTCCAAATTATTCTTAGGAGCATACAGAATTCAGATTCCATTTTACCTCTTGTTTCCCTAAAATTTCGGGTTTCCAGATCTAAAATAAAATTTTGATTTCGACTCGGGCAAGCAAATTCGGTTAATGAGCAACAATTTTTGTTCCGGGTTACGAGCGATGAATCGGTTTGCGAGCATAGATTTCGCGCCGTACGGCATTTCCTTGCGAAAATAAAAAGTACGATTCTGTTTGTGAATATTGTTCAAAAGAGAGAACTGCCGATATTGCACCAGACGTTCTCCATCTTGTCCCCTCATACCACACACAACATGCAACAAAAGGTAAAGTGTGAGTTAATTTGTTGATTGTTCTTATTATCAACTACATGTATTCATCGTTATTTACAGCACGTACATATTTCTGATGTCAGGGGTAATAATATGTAGAATAACTAGTATTACAAAACAATTTGAAATGATTTTATCATATGTGCATATTTCTGAGTGTTTGGAATGCATCGAGTTGCCGATTTCTTTTTTTTATGGGAAAAATTGTTTCGCTATATGTATGAGCATTCCGGGTTGCAAGCCAGTTCCCAGAACTAATTGAACTCGTAAACCGAGATTCCACTGTACATACTGCGGTCATACATCGCCGAAAATTTTGTACGAAATCCACGATGAAAATATACTATGCAAATTAATTCTGTGTATAAGCCGGACGCTTTATGTTGACTGAAAATCCACCCTTCGCCATCCGTTGAGGAATAGAATATTAACACAAACAGCGTGCATCACACTTTAGTCTTTACGATTTCTGAGTAAATATTGCGTGCATACAAGGTGCATACATTGTCGTCAAATGGGAAATCAATAAAGAATATGCTTCTGGCGGCAACCAGAAAGAGGTACCGTGTCATGCAAATGATGCAGGCAGACACTTGGAAACTAAAAAGCACAGAACATTGCCGCTAATTAGAAGCTGGTGGAAATACTCGTATTTTACAAATTTACATATCCGACAAAGAAGACGGAATTTCTTCAATGCAGATTTAATCGTATGCATGCAAGACAGCTATAATTAACAATTGTTCCAATTATTAAATACAAATAGGTCTACAAATTGTTTCCGAATCAAAAATGCATATTCTAATAAATTAAACAAATTGTCAATTAGCAGCATTTGTTTATAGTTCAAGAAACTACTTCACGAGAAACACTGCAAATAAAGAGGAGCATCATGCAGTTTTAAATGTTTCTGCATTTAGTAATTTCCTTTTTCTAATCTATATTAAGTCCTTCAGGAAATTGCGTTTGACTATGTGCAATTTGCAAAAAACGAAAGACTGATTAAATAGTAGTTGAAAATTTTGAAAGTCGTTAACCCTGCTCAGGTACCTTGTGGTCTATTCGACCCCAGCCGTCTTTAAATCGTGTTTTTTTTTGAAACCATCGCTGTTAGTGATATTTCCTGTCACGTATTTTCTCCTAAGACCTTCCTAAGTAGATGACATGTTCCATAGATTCAATGTCAGTCTGCTTATTTGTTTATTTAGCGTATATTGCAGGTTGGGGTCCGATTGACCCCATGGTACCTTTAATGTGATTTTTCGCCCTTATTTAAAGGTTACACAAGCATTGCGCAACACAATGGCGACACGCCACGAAGACTTTCTTTCCCAGATCAAGTGAGAAGAAAACCAAATTCGTTTGTAAAGAGTGTAATATGTTTGCTCGCCAAGATCATAGCATGTGGGTGTGCAACCAATACCAACAGTAACATTTTCCCATGCAGTGGAATAAGTATACGGAAATTGGGAACATGACATTGTAGCAAAGTAACCAATATTATTTGGATTATAGTATATATATAATTTTCATATACATTATCATATCATATTATATCAAGCTTCAAACAAACTGAGAAGCAGAAAAGCATAAACACCACTAAAATAACAAAGTTCTTAAATATTTAGCCGAAAATTTTGTGTCCTATATAAATTGACAACAGAAACCATGGAACCTCACCGAACAGAACTTCGGCAGTGAAACTAAAGGCTGCTGCAGCTAATAATACAGACTACAGTTTAATTGCACTTTGAACCTGACTACCTCACCACTCAGCTGCGTACAGTTAGCCTTGCGTACCTCGACATCCGTTAAAATTTGGAAAACCGGTTTACTATGAATGGATGTTTAACAGGGAGCTGAGTTATTAACCGGAGCCCAGTTACGCCAGGTTGACTGCACAATATTATTCTAATTAGGTAATGGTTTACGTCAAAGCAAATGAAATTGAAATATTGCCACTGTCAAGTGAAAACACACTATTTAATAAAACAAAGTACACTTATATTACCCAGAACTCACATTGACGAGTTTGAATGCCATTTACCAATCCAAATATTAATTTCATTGTAACGTTACTACTAAATATGTATGAAAAATGTTGTGAACGAATTGCAAATTATAAAAAAATAATAAAATAAAAATTTTAATTAATCGACGTTTTACAACATCTGAAAATGGAAACGTGGAGGCGTATTTTGATTTCATAAGTATAATGATGATGCGCCCCCACGTTTCCTGTTTCAGATGTGGTAAAACGTGGATTTATTAAAATTTTTATTTTATTATTTTATATTTTCTAATTTTTAGTTTTTGTTTGTATTCGAATCTTGCAACAACGCTAGATGGTGCCACTGCGCGGAATCCTTTGCTGTGGTGACGGACACCAAAGCAAGCTTATAAAAACGTGGGGGAAAAAACAACTAGTAAATAATACTTCCAAGATGTGAATTTTCAAAAATATTTCGGCCATATAAAGGACAGAAAGTTCACACACTAATAGATGGCAATTCCAATGCACAGTAAACTCTCGATTATCTGCGGTCTTCCTTTTTTGCCTTCTTTCATTGCAACGATAAAAAGTTTTAAAACAAAAAAGGCAAACAATTGACAGAATGTTTTTTTTGAAAATCCAAATCGCCAAATTTTTAACTATAGAAAATTACTGTTTTAAGTTACAATTGTTTGTGTAAGCCTATACTGTAAATAAAAATATTTCAAGAGCAATTTCGTGATCATTTTTTTCCTTTTTAGGTCGTATTATGGATAATCCGTGGAATTCACTTATCGTTGCCCCGCCTCCTAATTCTGCGGAAAATAGGGATCGAGTTTACTTTAATTCTAGATTTCATATTTCACATGCGGGGGGACAACAAATAGTGCTGTGTTGTGTCCATATAGTTTCATTGTCGTACTGACAATTATAAGTGCATGATGTCAAGAGGTACGTAGACAGCTAGATAATTAGGGAGATTACATACCTGGCTAAATTTAATGACAGGAACAAAGTGGAATTTGTGAGATAAACTTGAATAGTGAAGAACAATTCCTCTTCTCACACGAACGTACAGAAAACACAAAGCAACGTGTTTAATGGCAACCGGTTTCAACTCGTACAAACTGAGTCATCATCAGGCCCAAGCAAAACGGACACTACAGGAATACATGTAATAACAAATTAGAAATTGAAAATAATTTGTACAGCGAAGGTTACCTTCACGATCAAATCCTACATCAGTCCATTAAACACGTTGCTTTGTGTTTTCTGTTCGTGTGAGAAGAGGAATTGTTCTTCACTATTCAAATTTAATGACGTTTCATTCAAAAGTGACGACGAGGCACTGCTGTCACTAGAGAGAACAAGTACGTAGGACATCAGTGCCTACGTCATCCATTTTAGTCACGTTTAAATCCTACTTCATCTAGTGTTTTTGTTACTATGCCATACAATGGATATTTTTACTTCCAAGGGGCAATGAAAACTCGCACCAATCACAATTATACCAGGAAGTGCAAGTTAATGTAGTGTAGTGGAGAATAAATTATGAATTTCAACTAACTTATTAGGGAATGGGTAGAATGGCATTACAACGGTGACGCCAGATGTATATACATAGGTAATGGAAGAATGCAATTGGACTGGGCCTTCGAAAGTAACTTGTAGTCTCTGGGGATATAAGGGAAATACTACGTGAATTCACTAATTTGCTAATCTGGCTAATGTAACTATACTACTCAGCATTTCTACACAAATTACATTACGTAAGAGGTCTTAAATATTACATCATTCAGCATGTGAGACTTCATATAATGTTTTACTTGTATAGTACTTCATAGAATGATTGATCGGTAATTCAACGAATAGGAATAAACCAATTGGAACTGGTACTATTTTTTTAAGCATTCATTTGGCATGTTTGGTGGGAAAATGCTGCTTGAAATTCTGCAAAGCCAAAGATTCATGTACATAAGTATACCGAGCTTATTCCGTGAATGCTGCGCATCACAAGAGACTTTTCGTACATCAGCTGCGGGAGAAAGAAGTAAAGTAAAGGCTATACAGTATACGTTACTTCTGGCTTCATTTCCGGATTTCTGACGAACGAAGCCGCATTTTTAAAGCAGCAACAATAATGGATGAGCCAGCCCAAGTTGCAAGTGATCGGCGTTTCCGTAACAAGTCCGGATAAGGCAGTTTATCGCCTACAAGATTACAGCTAATTAGCTCACATGAACATGTACATAAATGTTCATGTGACGTTGACAGTTGCAACAAGATACAGCTTGAACTTTAAACTCAAACTTTCTAAACGCTCCCCCAACAAGCACCTCATGACAGAGAAAAATGAAATTATGAAACGAAAGATTTTTTTTGTAAAGGACGGCTTGAATTTTGTGGTATTATACCTCGCGCATGGAAAGTTATTACATTGGCTACTCCTCAGTTGGTTTGGCTATTTTTTGTTCGCAACGCTGCGCATGCTCCGATGCAGAAAATTAGCAATTTTCTCTAAAAATTGAATATTGACGAAGTGGTGGGCAAGGTGAAATGCTCCATGGTGAAATGGAGCTGGAATTTTCTGTGAAAATGGCAAAACTATTATTGCCTGCACAAAGCTAAACGTGAAAGAATTGTATACCGCGGACTTTAAACCTGACAGTTTGATTAAATTGCTCAATTGATTACTTAAAAATCGAATGTCAAAAACATTCCAGTCTTGTCCCGAATGTGTTCACAAACGACAACAGTCCTGGACAGCCAACGTCAATCATTTTCCATTGCTAAGCATACCTGACACAACTCTGTGTATTGCAAGGATGAAATGAAAATTTTATACACAATTTTCAGTGCGGTTCAAAAATATGAGTAGACCGCAATCTTTTCGTTGGCATCATCAGGATTGGTATTTTTCAACTACAAAAATCGTCAACCTGACATTTTCATGAGACTAAAAATTTCCTTTGCCCTTCCTTCAGCTTGTCTCAAATCTGAAAAGTGTTGTCCAAGTAAAAGATCGGAATGTAATCATTTTCAACTTGGTCGGCCAATATAACATTCGCATTTCAACCTTACAATATTTTATTCGCTTCGCCTACAGGAAAATTGCGGAAATTTGATCCATGCAAGCTT
This sequence comes from Glomeris maerens, assembly GCA_023279145.1. Taxonomy (NCBI): domain Eukaryota; kingdom Metazoa; phylum Arthropoda; class Diplopoda; order Glomerida; family Glomeridae; genus Glomeris; species Glomeris maerens. Next base: position 3,659 of record WWPM01005689.1, on the reverse strand, counting down.
AAACAAATAATTATTTGCAACTGGTATTTAGAAAAGGTCAAAATGCATGTAATGGCCTCAGGATCTTGGTAAATTAATATCGAGGCCCTCGTTATACGATATAACACTATAGTAGGACCTCGATATAGCGTTGCGGTCAAATGCAAGATTTTTCAACATTATAAGCGGGATTTGTTAAATGCGGACTTTTTTTGTTGGCATGCTGAAAATCCGTTAAATTGGATTTGTATGTTATAAGCGGAATAACGTTGTAAGCGGGAGACGCTATAAGCGGGTCCTACTGTAGTCAGTTTTCCGCTTTATGAGAAAATATACATTTAACTTTATTGAGCTTTCACAGTAAAGAATAATATAAAATATTTACGCTAAAAAGAAGTTTAAAAAAATTAAAGTTAAGGAAGGTGATGTTTCAGCGCATGTAATTTACAAGGTAAATATATGAAATGGCCATACCCTCGTGGTCCCAAACATTACATATCACATTCCTGTGGCAGCAGAGTTGACAGTTAACACCTCGCTGAAATACTCCAGCGTTGTAACAAGCAATTGCACGCTGGCGCTGGTTTTGGCTGTCGCCATAAATGAAATCTGTGCACCTGCCTAGCTCACGCAAATTAATTTATTAATTTAGTATGTTTATTAACATTTCATGAAATTACGCGAAGATATTGATTAGCTATATTAGTTGCAAGGCGTACAGTAGATATTGTCATTATATTTAATTTATAGCAGCAATATTTACAACATTCTTCGAATTCATATTGCATTTCAATATTATCACAAAGCATTCTTGCAGTGCCAATGAAAAAAAATCTAACTGACGGATTATTCAGTGACACAATTCATACCAAGATGAAGTTGCTTATAAATGCAAAATTTCAACTATCTAGGACTAGGTACTTTCTCGATTACGCACGACTACATGTGATTGTTGGTTCATCACCAAGTGGCCCATCTCCGATGCAACCAAAAATACAGGTTTGCCACAGGGTAGATACAGACTTTGCTAGGACCGTATCTCATCAATTCTACACCAGTTAAGAGAACGAAATTAATAATTATGAAACATAAATATCAAAATTTCATGTTGAAATATACAGGGTGAGTCATAAGTAACGCCTGTTTGATAATAACTTGGGAACGGTTTTAGATAGGAAGTTGAATGTGAAGAGGGAAATTGATCACCGGTACTGGGCAGCTCCAGTGCACCAACCGGAAGTGACCTTGGGCAAGAGAGTGAAGTTCCGATTCAGATTTCCATAATAGCATGTTGCTGCCCCTGACTGTTGGCAACAGATACAACTATGAGCTGACCTTCACCCTCTTGCCCAAGGTCACTTCCGGTTGGTGTACCGGAGCTGCCCAGTACCGGTGATCAATTTCCCTATTCGCATTCAACTTCCTATCTACAACCGTTCCCAAGTTATTTTCAAACAGGCGTTACTTATGACTCACCCTGTATATACAGATTATCAGCACAGTTACAAACTTCGATACAGCGCTAGGTCCTATAGCAAGGCAAAACAATTGCCCTAGCTCTTGTGACAGTCAACAACCAATCCTGTGGTTTCGTACCCTGCCCTGTAAAAGGATGCGTTCCTCTGCCTATAGTCCTCTTGATTATGGCATGCCCCTGATTAATGACAATATCAGTTCAAAATCAAACTTGAATAGAAGGAATGCAGAAATCGGCTATGCTGTGAAAATTTTCATGTACCTATGAAACCCGAAATATGCTTTTGTATATTAATGATTTAAATTTGAAAAATTACCTCAGTACTAATTTAAACTGCTAAAAGATTAACTTCATGGCTCATCAGTCATCATTTTATTAAAATAATGCAATATGCATCTTGTAATGGAGATACATAGTGTACCTTACTTTCCCAGTGTCTTCCGTCTCACCCCCTTCAGCTCGGAGAGTGGAAGACACTGAAAAATCACAGAGGTGATCGATGTGACGTCACGACGACGTCACATTACAAAATCAGGTAAGCATGAGGTCACATTAGCTCACATCAAAAGGCGAGTATCGGAACTTTCAGTTCCGTTGATGACGCGTTTTGCGTCATCAATGGAACGGAATTAGAATGCTTTAGGCCGACTTACTCCAAGGACACAGTTGATCGATGCAACCTTGGATCTCTGCATCGATGAGTAAAGATAGAACCTGGGTTTGCACTTCTCAAGGGGCTTCGAGCGCAGCATCGATCTCACCCTGAATCTTTAATAAGGCCTTATCTTAACATGAAGAGGCCGAGCAATTCCGGGGGACACTTCAAATAGTAATTATAACTAATAAAATACCTTTGGAAGAGTTTGCAGTTTTAATGGCAATTTCTTTGGTTGGGCTTTCGGAACTTCGAACGTTTCGGAACTTCGAACGTTCCGAAACCTGTTTCGTCGGTAAAATGACGTTTTGTGAACGAACTGTCGGATCAGCTGGGGCCTTTGAACCAGCCTGGCCAGAGATAGAGGTTCAACATAATTTTGCTGCACTTTATTATGCCGACTAATTTTGCGAAGTGCAATGTCATTATGGTCATTTAATATACTAATAACGACTGATGTTAAATAATTTACTCGCATTCATTATGGGGGTATTTATTAATATAGCAACAGTGCTCTTTAATTTGTTTCAACTTGCGAGATTAAAATATAATTATTATAATGCATGAGCCTGGAAATCGCACTTCTGTCTTGTGTACAATGAAGAATTTCATCGCTTTAACACACAAACATTGAGCTGCTAATTGGATATATGAGAAAATAATTAATTATATGTTTATCATTGGATTTACATATAAGCAATATTCAGTATGCACATGATTCACGTCTTAATAAGATGAAATTGAAGTTATAAATACTTTTAAAACATAGTTTTTGTTTTACAACACAATTATTTTGTAATTTAGAATTATATGTTGATCAACGTATTTATAACTTAATTTACACATCAATAGCTATAATCTAGCTATGTATAACTATCTCCTTTCATATTCAAAGTTGATTTAACATCTATTAAACTACAATTTCGTATATTTATACGACAAATTCTTTACTGATATGAATCTGTTCTGCATTTATTTACCTAAAGTTTATTTCCATACAAATATGGTTCCTTTCAAGTTCCTACATGCAACCCAGAAATTCGAGTGAATAAAGCAAGAGTGATACACAAAAGCCAAGGAAGTAAGAATAAACGTCAAATCTACACCCAAGGAACAATTTATCAATGCTAGCTGAAGGAGAAAGGCAACGTTTTCTCCGGAAGCGAATAAAACATTATTCAAATGGCGTTTTGCGAACGCATTTAGGAAATCCTAGAATATTTTGTGATGTCACATTAGTGCGAGAAATGTCAGGATTGTCTTCCTTCGCGAATATTTGATAAAATTCATTTTCATACGATATTACAACTTGCTATTCATTCAAGATCTGGTCACAAAATTTAATATCAGAACCAAATATATCGCTGCATGTGCAGAAAGAGATCAGTCACACTTTATAAACCATATCGCTATATTTAATATGCATAATGCAAGAAACTTCGCCTATTATTTATGCATATAATTATTTCTGATCAGGTTGGCACACAAGGAAAATTAGATACATAAGGGATCATCCATAAAATACGTTCGTTCTAAGGGGGGGGGGGG
>WWPM01005677.1:0-34587 GCA_023279145.1 Glomeris maerens | reverse complement strand
ATCTTTATTGACAACCAAGGCGCGCTAAGACTCGCGGAAGGTAATGCCACGTCCGAAAGGACCAAGCACCTTGACTTACGAAAATTCTTCATACAAGAATCTCTAGCCACAAATAAGGCTGAGCTACTATATATCCCGAGCGAGCGAAATATTGCTGACGGCCTGACCAAGCAAGTTGCGCGTATGAGGCAGGTCGCCCACTCAAAAGTGTGAGGAATAGGCGACCATGGGGGGGGGAGTGTAGTAATGTGTTTAATGATGGGGTAACCTCTCCCAAAGGTCGTGAATTTCCTAAACATATTAGCAACTACTGTTGCGAAATCGAACAATTACACGACATGTGATATGTGACGTAACCGTACAAACCGGTGACCCAAGCTTACCTCGGCGATAATGTTACGTCCCCAAGTCAGTCGCTATGAGCGAGCTGCTCCAAGCGAATCTCTTCTTAGAGTTAAAAATATCGTCCTAACTTCTTTCGCAAAGTGTACGAGTTGTGCCACTGTGTTAAATAAAACAAAATTTATCACAATCTGCAATCAAATGTGCGCTCACTCATTTACTGGAAACGGACTATCCTGTACAAAGGAACGACACGCAATTTTCCGCTGCGACAAAGTTATTGAACCAACAATAACTACAAACCCCTCATCTGAAAGAAGAAGCAGATGTCAATGAGAATTCAGCAGTACCGAAGCAAGGACAATTGTGACGCCATGATGATGAACAAGTTGCTAAGCAGTCCAGCAAGTTATTGAGTTCCAGTTACCTGTTACATCAGCATTAGAATTTTGTTCCAGTTTGTTCCAGTTGTTTATCGCGAACTTGAAATCATCTGTAATTACCAAAGAACTGAAATCAAACATTAAAGCAACCAACCAGTTATTCTACAACGAATAAGACTTTGTAAGATGATAAAATCTTGAAAATATTTGGTGTTATTGGAGTTTTTTTTCAATCATATGAAATTCTCATTCTGTTACTCAGAATAGATCAGGAGCAATAACCATTTACATGCTAGAGAATTGTTCCATAGTAAGCTGATCTCAACTACATATAAACATAAACATATGACAAAAATGTTTATATAAAAACAATTATTTATATGCTCTTTACAGGTTATTGCCTCCTTTGGCGATGTTGATTTCCTGGGTGGCGATAATCGAACCATTCATCGCCACAGGACCAGCGTCGTCACATATATATAGTGAAGCACAAGCATGTAGAATAAATTGGTGGAGAAATCTCATTTTCCTCAACAATTTTCGTTTGACAAATGTAAATATGATGTGATGGCGATTTGGGGAGTTACTCCTACATAAGTAAAAATAATGACAACTGATATACAACATTGGTAAATGACAACTCCCGTACGGCTCTTATCTCTGACAAATTTTGAATCCTTTGTTGATAATATAGTGCGAGTGAATACTCTCTGTTCAATATCAAAAGATCGGTGGGGAAGGGGCAATGGAGAAAACAATTTATGTCGTAAGTCCTAGAGGGCAATGAACAGGACGACGCGTGGAAAACAGCTTTGTTTTAACACTCTTGAAAATGGCTTTGGACACAACCAGCCTACACACAACATTTATTGTGCTTGTACATGGGGTCCTGAGAACCTGTGAACGAAGAGTTTGCCATTGTCATGCAGTGTCCCATAATTGCCAGTGCAAACAGGCAACTCTGATAGTTTCGCACTTGCCTGTTAGGGTTCCTTTGCTGGTACAGGCGCACTACTTCTCTGGCATTTCCATTAGCTGCCCCATAAGCTAAATGCATGTGTGCTATTTCAACACTTGTGAACTGCTCCATGTTTCACAAAGCGAGTGTCACTTAAGAACGACAACATCAACTTGTAGTTACACAACTGAACAGCGTTAATAGGCAACAGATGCACAAAACCGATCCCTGTGTGCATAGTATTTAGCACATGAGCCAAGATCCACACTGCAAATATGTGTCCATTGTATTCACTTTCCTCGCTCCACTCCTTTCTACAGTGCCGGACATTCGTTTCAGAACGACCACTTTTGTTGCAATTTCAGCAATTATAAATTTATTTAACAGTTAAATCTATTTTTATATTGATAAAAGAGTACTAAGAAATGTTTCTGACCAAAAATAACAGGCATAATACGGAAATCCCCTGAAAAAAAAATCATGAAAACTGAATAATGACACTTTAAAACCCGGACATTCGTTTAAGAACGTTGGTTTAAAATACAATATAATTGATTAATACGAAGTGCGATCACCCTTATTGATGATATTTTGATAGATACGGCTTTCAAAATTGTCATTAAAATTGTCTTTCTTCTGTGATCAATGTATATCAAGCTGCATAAATAACATTGTTGAAATCATTGTCTCCTCTGAACTGCCACCCATTTAAATGAAATTTGTGAACTAAGACACTCCACAGGTTTTTAATTGATTGGAGGTCAGGACTTGTTGATGGCCAATCCAAAACATGCACTTTCTGGCCAACTTACCAACTTTTTGTCATATTAGAAAGATGTATGGATTAATTGTCCTGGTAAAAAGTCCAGCTCTCAGTTCTAATTATTGGTCCAAATGGAATTAACTTGTCTCTAAGTAGATGGTACTAGAGAGAGTTGAGGCGGCCACTAATAATCATGATTTCAGTCTGTCCCTTGCAAATAAATACTGCAGAAACCATTGCCGAACTTCATTGGAGCGATTTATGCAATGTTCCACATGTTCTCTCAGAGCATTTCCAATGCAAAGATTTGGTAATGGTTTGCGCAGGATTTAGTTTAAATGAATAAACTGAAATTGTTTTTATTTGTGACCGTCGTAACTCTCCCAAGTACCACAAAAGTTAATTCCATTTGGACTAATAATTTGGCCTGAGAACTGGACTTATTAGCAGGACAATTCCTCCATACATCGTTCTGCTCTGACAAAAAGTTGGTAAGATAGACAGAAAGTGCATGTTTTGGATTGCCCATCAATAAGTGCTGACCTCAAATCAATTAAGAACCTGTGGAGTGTCTTAGTTCACAAATTTTATTTAAATGGGTGGCAGTTCAGAGGAGCCAATGATTTCAACAATATTATTTATGCTGCTTGATTTAAAATTGATCACAGAAGAAAGACACACTTTTATTGACAATATTGACAGCCGTATCTACCAATATATCAGCAATAAGGGTGATTGCACTTCGTTTTAATCCATTTTATTGTATTTTAAACGAACGTTCTTAAACGAATGTCTGGGTTTTGAAGTGTCATTGTTCAGTTTTCATGATTTTTTTTCAGGGGATTCCTGTATTATGCCTATTATTTTTGGTCAGAAACATTTCTTAGTACTCTTTTATCAATACAAAAATATATTTATATGTTAAATAATTTTGTAATTGCTGAAATTGCAACAAAAGTGATCGTTCTTAAATGAATGTCCGGCACTGTAGGACCCAAGGGTGACACTTGAGGACAAGCATTCATAAAGCACATATTTATTACATGAAATCATTTCCTAGATATTTTGGCAATGGTATTTATTTTAATTTTAATGAGTAAGGGAGACTATGGTTATATTGGACATAAAACTTTGGAGTACTTTTTGCAAAAATACATTTCATGAATGGTTAAAACACCAGATGAAATCAGTAACTAATAATGTTTAATAGCTAGTTGTCTGCATAAACAGGGTGTTACAGAATTACAGTAACAAACTGACAGGATATATTCCCTGCATGAAAACAAGACAAAGTTTCTATGAACCCATGTCCGCAAATGCTCATGTTGTCAATTAGGAACCGGAATGTGACATGAGTAATGAATGCTCCCCACTTTCAAAAACTAGCTGGTAATGTGGTTCTGTGCCTGCTGGAGGATGTTCCTTTGGCAATGCGGATGAACATGTGGTTTCAGCATGACGGGGCACCACCTCACTTCAGTCGTGATGTGCGAGAATACCTGACGGCTACATTTGGTGACCGATGAATAGGCCACGGTGGACCCGTAGCCTGCCCACCGCGATCGCCAGATCTGACATGCCTCAATTTTTTCTTCTGGGGAACCATGAAAGACCTGGCGTACGATACCCCTATTGACACAGTGGATGACCTCGTGGCACGCATAGCTGTAGCTGCGGAAACGATATGTGAAATTCTGGGGGCGTTCTATGCTTCAGAGGTGTCAGGCATTCATTGATGTTGGTGTTAGCCATTTTGAAAATGTCCTCTAAGTTATTAAAGCAAGATTGATAGTATCTGGATACACTTGACGGTCTGTTTGTTCCGATGCGCACCGTGAATTGGAGCATTAGTGAACCCACAATGCACAATAGTTGCTGTGATTTCCATGTTGACCACTGTCACTGTTTGAGGCTGTAAGGGAGTTCACATGTGAACAGCCTGCTTTGCGAAAATCAGCAATGTACCACGGGCGAGAGGTCAGGGAGTTTCAAAGTACGATCTCAACAGTGTTACCAGCTAGTTTCCCAAAGTAGAAACATTCATTATTCATGTCACATCCCGGTTCCTAATTGACAACCCAAGCATTTGCGGACATGGGTTCATAGGAACTTTACGTCTTGTTTTCATGCAGGGAAAATACCGTGTCAGTTGGTCCCTGTAATTCTGCAACACCCTGTATGCAATAAAATCCTTCTGAATATTTTCAAAAATAAATTTTATTCCAGTTATACCGAAATAAATTTTTCAGATTATGTTCAATTTTGTCAATATACAGGGTGTACCAGAGGATCAGTTACAAACTTCGCATGCTAATGTGGCATTACATGACGAACAAAATTTGTCATATGAATCTGTGTTTGCAAATGAAAACTAAGCTCGCTAGAGCTCGGTGAGCTTGGTGATGCTCGGTGACCTCGGTGGAGGTCAATCTTCGCTGGTGCACAGGGTGTTCCAGAGGATCATTTATAAACCTCAGATGCTGGAGCGGCATAACATGACAGACACAATTTGTCATATGAACCTGTGTCCGCAAATGCCGAGGGAGACCGATACAGATGGCGTTGTTCAGCCGATGTAGGGAAAGTGGCCAGTGTTGCCCATTGTGGGATTCACGTTGAAGGGGAAGGATGAGTGAGTTCACGAACTCAGAATACGCTGACATGCATTACCTTTATGGAGCCGCAGATAGAATGGTCGAGCTGCTAACCGGATGTATGTTGAGCGCTTCCCAAACCGACGTCAACCAAGTCACACATTGTTTGCGCAATTACATCGTAGGTTGTGTGAGGGGGGTGCTTTTGTGACACCTAAAATTTCGAGCATCTCCTGTGATTTTGGAATCCGCTGTTCAATAAAAATCCACATTCACACCTGTCTTGTCTGTCATCCCTTCTACACCAGCGAACATTGACCTCCACCAAGCTCACCGGGCTCCAGCGAGCTCAGTTTACATTTGCGGACACAGGTTCATATGACAAATTTTGTTCGTCATGTTATGCCACATTAGCATGCGAAGTTTGTAACTGATCTTCTGGTTCACCCTGTAGAAAAAACGAGTTATTTTTATGACCAGATTTTTATGACCCAGATCTAACCTACTTTTCCAAAATGACAGAATTGAAACTCACAAAAAGGACTTAGTATACATAGACCTACTTAATCAGGACTAGACAGTTCTATTCATCCCAATAAACTGTAAATTTTTTTTATTAACTGTAGCTTTATTTTTTGGATATTCGCTCCAGTTGGCCTACAACATGTTTTCCAAAATGTTAGCGCAGAAATATTTACACCGGTGAAATGAAACAATGGCTGGTTTGACAGGCATCCATAAATTTAAACCTCCGCAAAAATTTGCTCCTGGCTTACTAAAATTTAGATGCACCGAATGAAAGACTAGACTGAAATTCGTGCACTGCATACTGACTGGCTAGTATTATTCCATGATTTTTTCGGTGGGCAGAATATTATACGAATCCTTGAAGTCAATGCCCACATTGCATCTGAAATGGATGCTTGACAATGTTCTTGGTGTGGTCAAAATCTCATATTTTTAAAATTTTATAACTTAATTGTTTGAATTAAACAATTCTGCTACATTCTATTTTGTAAATATATAATCAATGCAAATTGACACGTTTGTTGCTTTCTATAAAATTGTTATTTTTTAATAAATACATAATCACTCCAAATTTTGACAAATTGCTCTTACTTAGGTCATATCTAGACTTAGTTTTCAAGCAGCCAAACATTGTTAGCTCATACGGCTCTGCTATGGTATTCTAATGCACTAGATACTGTAATTGTATGTATTCTTTATTTTTTCAGGATGGAAACGATGACAAAATGTGTATTGCAATTACCTGGTATTTGGCTGTTGACTTTCAACTTTATGTGCTTTCTCCTATTGTGCTCTACCCTCTTTACAAGTAATGTACATTCGTTATACAGGGTGTTTCGAAACTCTTTGTACAAACTTTCAGGGTATGTAATATGCATGAAAGCAAGACAAAAATTTCATATGAACCCATGTCCGCAAATGCTCGGTTTTGTCTGTATCCTCCGAAACGTGACATCCGTAATGTATGCTCCCGAATGTGAATGCATTTCTCGCGAAGCCGAAATGTGGCCCTAGGAATGAGGGGAGGAAGTTATGACAACGCATTTGTACAGTTTGGACACCAATAAGACAACATTTATTCACAAGAGGTGTTCAAAATTGAACCCCCCAACAAAATGACATACGCGACAATACCTCCCTAGATTTCTTCTTGCGGGGCACATGAAAGGCATTGTTACGAAACGCCCGTGGATTCGGATTTAGGCCTCGTAGCTCGAGTTTCTGCAGCTGCTTATACAGTTTGAAACACTCCATAGATTTTTCATTGCGTCCGGCAATTAATGATTCTGCGTTGTCGCAATTTCGAACACCTCTTGCGAATAAATGTTGACTTATTGGTGTCCAAACTGTACAAATGCATTGTAATAACTTCCTCCGCTCATTCTTAGGGTCACACGTCGACTTCGCGAGACATGCATTCACATTAAGGAGCATACATTACGGATGTCACGTTTCGGGAGCTACAGACAAAACCGAGCATTTGCGGACATGGGTTTATATAACATTTTTGTCTTGCTTTCATGCATATTACATACCCTGAAAGTTTGTACAAATTGTTTCGAAACCTCCTGTATATGCATGTTAATTATAATACAAGGTGAGACCGGAAAGTTCGGTGAATTACTCGAAAAAAGGCACATGGAGAAGTATTGCAGGAAAAACCATTTACTGTCCTTCAAAGTAGGCCCCCTGGGCCACAATGCACTTTTGACAACGTGTGTACAACTGTTGCAGGGCTTGTGAGAAGTTCTCTTTCGGTTCTCTTCAGAGCTGCCTTGTCACAGCAGCTTGAATTTTCGGAATGTCCAGAAATCTGTGTCCTTTCATGGAAGAATTCAAATGAGGAAACAGAAAGTAGTCCGGAGGTGACAGGTCAGGGGAATACGGAGGGTGGTAAAGTTCGGGAATCTGTTTCTGTGCTAGGAATTGCTTGACCTTAGCAGCGACGTGAGGCCTTGCGTTATCGTGAAGAAGAAACCAAGATCCTGGTTCAGCGAACTGCGGACGGACCCGACAAATGCGCTTCAATAGACGACCGAGAACGTCAGTGTAGAATTCGGCAGTCACTGATTTGCCATGAGAAAGAAATTCCTTGTGAATTATGCCCTCTGCGTCAAAGAATGTGATGAGCATGGTCTTCACTCTCGTCTTCTGGAAGCGAAACTTTTGCTGCTTCGGAGATGTGACACCACGCCACTCCATACTTTGGCGTTTTGTTTCTGGGTCATACTGGAAGCACCAGGTTTCGTCACCAGTCACAATTGATTGCAAAAACGAAGGATTTGAATCTGCCATTGAGATGATGTCCCCACACGAATCCATTCTGAGTTGTTTCTGTTCCTCAGTTAGGTGGTGTGGGACAAACCTTGCGCAGATCTTGCGCTTACCCAAATTCTTGGTGACAATGTTTCGGATAATTTCACGTGGAATACACAATTCACTCTCCATCATTCGGACAGATAAGCGGCGATCGTTTTGGAGTAGCTCACGAACTTTTTCGATGTTTTCGGGTGTGGTGCTGGTGGTTGTCCTCCCAGAACGAGGATCGTCTTCAAGAGATTCGAGTCCTTCCCGGAAACGCTTAAACCAGTCATACACGCATTTTCGAGTCACAGCTTCTTCCCCGTACACCTTCTGTAACATATCGTGGGTTTCGGTTGCCGATTTCCCCAGTTTGAAGCAGAATTTCATGTTGACTCGCTGCTCCATTTTGCACCTGGAACGACTAGTTTTCATGCAGCACTTTAGTAACTGTGACGTCATAAGGAAACGTCACACAATGCCTGTGCACATCACACATTTCTTAGCTTAGATATCAACATTCAATTCGCACGTATCGAAATGTTTCTAGGTTCCTTGAAATTCGTACAATCAGACCATTCACCGAACTTTCCGGTCTCACCTTGTACATATTTGTCAATACGCAATGTTTGTTTTCTCATTTCATTATTTTCAGACGACCAATAGTGGCATATCTGATGATGGCATTAATAATAGGAGGATCATTGGTAACAAATGGAATACTTACTGATAATGCTGCCGGGTAATTTCATTCTTTATTATTGTACACAATCAAAACTTAAACAACGAAAGCACAATCACCTCCCCTGGTGAAGGACTGTTAATAGGATGATATGTGTCAACACCCCATAAGCGGCCAGGCCGCGGGTAGGGTGGATCAAATGTGGTTTTCTGGGGTAATGCGTGGGAGTGTCCGTACTAGGCTCAGGTGCTGGCAGGCGGCTTGCCATGGCTTGGAAGTGATTGGGCTTGAGGGACCTCGAGGAGCCTCGAGGGACCTTGAGGGAACAAGAAGTAGACAGGAGCTGGAACATCAGGATGATGGTTACTGGACGAAGTCTTCACCTTGAGGAACCAAGTAGTAGACAGGAGCTTGAAGATCAGGACGATGGTTACTGGACGAAGTCCTCACCTTGAGGGACCAAGAAGTAGACAGGAGCTTGAAGATCAGGACAATGGTTACTGAACGAAGTCCTCAGTAAAAGTGACAAAGAACAAGGAAAACCAAGGGTTTAACCAGGCAGCTGGCCTGATCAGGTGACATCCCAAGAAGCAACAGGTTTCAGTCAAGGTTTTCTGAGAACTGAGGACTGGTCGAGAGGCTCAAGGGTGTTAGGGGCTGTCCATTTAATACGTACTCATTTTCAGCCAATTTTTCACCCCCTCCCCCCCTTCCGTACGCAGGCGTCACACTCAACCCAACCCCCCTCCCCCCTCCGTACGTACACATTGACGAAAAATATGACTCATCAAAATTTTTATTTCCCATTATTTATTTACATAACAAGTTGTTATTTTTTTACTACACACTGGTATTCAAATTTAGTACACACAAAGTAGCTAAATTTCTTCACAAAATGCGGTTTTAGCCCAAGTTTTCAATTGCGAGCGCTGAGTGCATGGTGTACGTACACTTGGAAGAAATCCCCCCTCCCCCCCAGTACGCATGCGTCACATTTCCTGCCCCCCCTCCCCCCCTCCCCTGTGCGTACGTATTAAATGGACAGCCCCTTACATAATTACTGAAGTGTGGCAAAGGTCGCTGACCTTTGGTTCGTGTGTGAAGCAGGTGAATTCCATGTTGCTGACGCACAAATTTGCATCGTTAAATTCCACATTTAAACATATATACAGGGTGATTCAGGAGGAATAGTAAACATTTTAAGGGGTGATACTACATCACATTTGCAGCCAAAAATGCCATATAACATATGGGGCAATTCGGCATTTGTGTTAAAAATAATTGATCCCTTCTGTTGGATCAGATATAAATTGTGACCAAGCTCTTGTCAGGGGTAATTGCCAGTGGCCAGTGTTGCTGAACAGATCTCCCAGTCATGTTGGTCTAACTCACGTTTTTCACCTGAATGTCCGCAGTTCTGTTCTTTGGAGTCCTTTTCTCAGCTTATAATGATGTCAACTTTCCTGTGGACTTTTCCAGTGTGAGTCAGCGTGGAGTGTCGCTGGCCGAGCTCCTGTATTAGTTCTTCTTGAAGATCATCATATTTTCGGACGTACCATTGGGAGGTTGCAGACCCAGGTTCAACAAGCGATCTGACTATTATCCTATTAAATATAACACAAAGTCGAAAACTATTTCCAATAGCAAGCGGGATTTAGTGACTCTATGAGACGTACCCTACCAAGATACATTGCGTCTGCATTCTCTATTTCTTATTGATTCCTACATACTATAGCTAATGAGAATTTACAGCACCAAACATTTGTATAATGCAAACTTCAGATAAATACATGTCAGTGCTAACAGCACACCACATGCATACAGCATTTGCAGAAGACAGATTCCTCAAAATATAAAGAAATATCAATTAGTAAATGTACATTGCAGTTTATATCTAAGTACAGTAAAACCTCGGGATCGGGTCGCCCTCTTAATAGGGTCACCTGGATGATCGGGTCGCCAAGGGCAGGCACAGAATTTTTCTTCCATAGACTGTGTGTATTAGCCTGTTGGTTAATCGGGTCACCCCGGATATCGGGTCAAGGGCCGCCAGTTTGATCCCCTTGAGCATATGCAGATCGGATAATCGAATCACCTGGGGTTTGCTGTTGAGACATAACTGCCGCTATTTCCATGTTTGGATGAGTCACCACTTTAATTGCTGTAAAACGCTCCTGCTTTGGGCAAATTTTATTTCTCTAGTCAAGCGTTGGGTCACAGCTTCGTTGTTTGCAGGCTACTGTACTTGATCAAGGAGAGCATCAAGCAAACATTTCGGAATTCTCAGCAGTGAAACAGTATGGCGACCAAAAAAAACGAGTTGAATTGGAACTTGCAGATTCATAAATGTGTGTCAATAAAAAATTCCATACCGCAATTGTAAAATGAAACGCAGGAAATTTTTCAAAAAATTTTGATACATCGGTTAATAGAGTCACCTCATAGATGGGGTCGCATTGAGGCAGGTCCCTTGGGTGACCCCATTAACGAGGTTTTACTGTATATGAGGTACACATATTTATATTTTTTTCAGGAGTCCCTTAATGCAATTTGAAAATACATACATCATGCCATATTGCCGCTTACCACCGTATGTGATTGGGATGCTTGTAGGATACATTTTGCAAAAGCCAGATTTTAAATTGAATCTGAAACCGGTAACACCTGTATTTTTCATGATTAGAAATCATATGTCAATATCTTACCACTATGATATTATATTGCAGTATATTGTTAAGTTGTTCCGTTTGTGGCAAGACTATACATAAATTGCCTTTCAGGGCAAATGTAACCATTTCCCTTAAAAATAGCATAATGTGTCCGATTAAATTTCATTATTGTGAATACTTAAAGCATTGTACATAATATCTGATATCACAGTGGCAAATCTTAACATATGGCGCCAATAGATCCTAAAAATACAGGTGTTTCTGAAATAGGGTGACAAACTTACAGGGTATATTCCCTGCATAAAAACAAACCATAAAAGTTCATACTGTATAATCCAATGCCCCC
This sequence comes from Glomeris maerens, assembly GCA_023279145.1. NCBI lineage: Eukaryota > Metazoa > Arthropoda > Diplopoda > Glomerida > Glomeridae > Glomeris > Glomeris maerens. Next base: position 23,021 of record WWPM01005677.1, on the reverse strand, counting down.
AAACCCGTAGGTTTTTAACTAGCACCCATATCCTTCCATTGATCATTTGTTAGAAACGCGTGTGCATTCCTAATAAAGATATGGGGAGCATGAATTATGGATGTCACATTTTATGTAGGTGATAGTTAAAAACCTATTGGTTTGGGGACATGGGTTTATATGAACTTTTATGTTGTGTTTTATGTAGGGAATATACCCTGTAAGGTTTTTACCCCTATTTCAGAAACACCCTGTATTGGCTAGTAGGTGCTTGAAATAATTCACTAGTTAATTACAGGTTGCAGTATGTTGTTGCTGGGTTTTTATAACAATATTGAGCCTGTCAATCATATTTGGACCTGCTCCCATGAATAAACAACGTTACCTTGAAAACACTCCTGTTACAATGGGCGCCGATATAATGAACAATACCTTTTCACCATTGGCATGGTCTATTTGCCTTGCTTGGATCACTGTAGCTTGTGCATACGACTATGGAGGTTAACGGCCATTTTCCATTCGATAAATTACACATTTAAATATGGACTGTGATATATATATCTATGCATTTCATACCTAGGGATCGTCAAAGGATTTCTGGATTGGAAAGTTTGGAGACCGTGGGCGCGAATATCATACTGCATTTATCTTCTGCATCCCATTGTTCTTAGCAGTTACATTGGAACACGGGTGAACAAAGTTCACTTCGATCTTATCAACTTTGTGAGTACATAGTTAACAACTTCATTTTAATTATCTTTCACGCTAATTTCAATTAAATTTCAGGCCTTCCTTTTCCTATCCGTTCTAATGATGTCCGCTGTCACTGCAATGCCATTTTCCTTGGCTTTCGAATCTCCTATGATTGCAATTGAAAAATTTATTTTGACCCGCAGGAGAAATGATCAAAAATTGAATCACTCCATTTCGCAGACAACACCATATTCCGTTTCTCAAAAGAAAACAGATAAGAAACAAATTGAACTTACGATTGAAAACTCAAATAAACAAGTTAATGTTGTATAAAATATTTTTTAACCACCGATAAAAACAAGCGTTTTTAGTGCTGGTACAAATTCAGCCGAACCGGAAATAGGGACTAAATTTAATAAAGTTTCATCATACGCCATCCATTTTAATCATGTTAACGCTTACGTCCTACTTTATCTCCCTAATAACCGGCAATAACAATAACAATATTTCTTCAAGAAATTTTTGCCTGAAATAATTAATTTTTCACGCGAGATGATGTTTTAATTTTTTATTGTCACTGTTAAAAAGAGGATTTCGATCGCAAGCCTTAATTTGTAATTGCCAATATGAGAATAGGACATCAATTAGTGAAAAGGTGCTAATTGCACATCTTATCAATATTTTGTTATTCAACCTTTGCGCTGTGAAAACAACTTTTGTGATGGGCAATTAAAGTTACCAAATTAAAAACCGTTTGCCAAGATGCTTTATTAGTGAGCCGACTAAAAATTTATGATTTGCGTATTTCACAACATAGACTGTGAGACATAAAAAAAACACCAAAATATTTTTCGTCATAACTTCTGCAAAATGAAGGCAATTGTAATAACATTTTGTTTGTTGTTTCTCTTCTCATATAAATTTGTCACAAAATGAAGTAGTCATTTATTTTTTAAATATTTTGTGACCTGAGTTCCAGCTTCGCACTCACCGTATGCTATGGCTAAAACGCTTTAATGAGCGAGCAGTTTATGCTGAAAAACACACAAGCCTAATGTTAAAAAAGAAAAAGTATAATGTTTTAAGTTTTTCTTCTACTGCAATTATCACTAGTCAACAAGATTTTTGCATCCGGTACAACATAATGTTTTTCTGAAGTGTTTTGAAACGTAGAAAACGAATTTGAAGTCTAAATCTTTCTATCACATCACAATTTTTTTAATGAAGGGATTTCTGTACACAAGTCCAATTTTCACTTGTTTTAAAATTGCAAGAGACCTATTGGGTCTACAGACTCGTTCTTGTGCTTAAATGAAAGCCAATGAAACGTACTACAAGTGTACTCCGTGTGACATTTCTTGTAGGATAAGCAGTTATGCTGATATTTGGCCCGAAAAAAAAGCAAAACTTGAAATTCTCATTTTTTTTTTTACAAAATCGCCACTTTGGAAGTGTCCTATCTTGGAAACCATTGGACATACAAAGCTGCGGTTTGGTCTAGATTGTTGCAAATGTAATTTACTTTAACAAAGGCAGTAATAACTAATTTTGACAAATGCATAGTGTACGAGTTATAAAACGTATAATGCAACAAGTGAAAAAAATTTGCAGTTTTTCTTGTAGTATGCAGCGAACATAGGTGCTTAGCCATACCAAGAAAGTGTCCAAGTGTTCAATGTTTACTACATGCTGTTTTTCCTAAGTGAAATGTAGAAAACGAATTTTAAATCTAAAACTGTAAATCGGATCACAATTGGTTTTATAATTACTGCTGTTTTCTTATCAGGGAAAGCAGAACTGTGTACAAGAAGAGATCATAAACAGTGCATTTTTAAGAAAATACATTATATTTTATAAAAGTGCAATCTTTATAATATAGAAGATATAATTTTAAAATCGCGTGAATATGCCATTGTATGAGGCTATTCTGTAAATTAATGCCTCATATTTTTTAAATACAAAGAAACACTCATTTTCAAAAATGTTTCCATCAATTTACAGCTAGAACATCTCTCTTTTTTTCTACATAATTGCATTTCATTTGATTCATTTTTGTATCATTTTGTAGGCTTGTAACATTTTCGCATGTCCATGTAAAACCATGCAGGCAAACTGGTCATACAAAAACTTTCACATCACCTACAAAAATACATCGACCAGAATGGAATTATGTAGAAAAATAGGTAGATGTTCTGTCTAGAAATTGATGTAAACATTTTTGAATATGAACGGTTTTTTTTTGTATTTCTAAAAATACAAAACCTTACTTTACAGATTACAACCTGTACATTTTATGTAAACTAAAAATTTCAATATATCTTTTCATCTAGACGTGATTGTGGAAAAATATAAGCATTTTCGGAATCAGCGTATCATTTTACATGTAATTATAATATCAAGTCAGCGAGGACGCGTTTATGTAATGCAATATGCACATTGCAATGTCTTATGCTCAATGAAATGCGTAGCCATCATAACTGGGTAGTGGTGGAGTTGTGTAGATCGGGTAGCGGTGGAGTTGTGTAGATCGGGTAGCGGTGGAGCTGTGTAGATCGGGTAACACTTTTAAAACAGTCTTATTTTCGAGACCGGCTTATTTTGCAAATTTTGTTTGTTTAAACCGGCTTATTTACGAGACCGGTTTATTCACGAGACAGGCTTATTATTGAGGATTTACGATATTTTCGGAAATGTGTTCGTGACTGGATGAAAAAGGAGACTTCAATCGGTATGATTTTGGAAAAGTTCAAAGAACTATTAAATGAAACTTGAATCCTTTAATAAAGTGTTAATAAAATTAAGTTAAAATGAAATAATACTCCATCTCTAATAACACCCCAATCTCTAATAACACCCCGTGGCAAAAGTCTGAGATTTGAATAACGCCCCCGGGGTATTAAATGAGAATTTACGGTATATATATGACATATCTCAGACTGTCTATTATTATATCCCGACGTTTCCTTCACCTGTCACATTGCCCGTGCTTGTCAACCTCTTCCGGGACGACCAATAGGGAGCCATCGCAGTCAGCAGTGGGAGCAGCCGTGGACCTTGCCGCGTCGTACCGCATCGAACCCAGCAGTAGCGTCTTCACCGGAGGTCATCGCAGTCCACCCCGAGAGCTGCAGTCAACGTCACCGCAGATCCTGGAGCAGACCGTAAGTCATCGAGCCTAGAGAACCTTAACTCCTTGGATGTCGCAACCAAAGGTCTGCCAGAGACCTCGGCATCCTTGTACTACAAGCTGTACTTCTAGCCATCTTCGAGACATACCTGCCCGCCAGACAGTAGTGTTGCCACCAGGACCCTCGTCGCATCGCCCAGCCACCGCAGGTCACCGCCAACGAGTCATCAGGATCAGTGCAGCCTGCAGGATAGTTCGCACCGCCACTGGGAGGAAGACCCTCGTACCACAAGTTTAAATATAATTGCAATCAGACCCTCTTCAGCCGCCCCAGTCGGCCGACTGTTGGACTAAGAGAGCCGGGAGCCTTCGCAGCAAACGCGGAGGGACGACGCACTCAGAGAAGCTAGAAAAGCGTTTATTCAATGTAAATCCAAGCAGATTTATTGTGGTTCCATTTAAACAACCAGTTGTGCAAACAAAATAAAGGTTGGTCAACGTCATAATTCAATATAGTAATACTGCACATAGAAGGCAATATTTATAAAATAATTGACGTTATTTCCATGTGAACTTCAGAACACTTAGATGTTCTGCCCCAGCTCTTCTCGTCACAACTACGGAACAGTGGAGATTATATCCATCCATCAATTTTTCAATCTCATCTTGAAATGAAAACAGGGATGAGCATGTTGATAGTGATTTGCAGTTATTAGTTAGGTACCTTGTTTGTTGCATGCTATTATGACCAGGTAAAAGACTCCTATTTTACTAAGAAGTAAAGGCACTGAATGCAGGAATCTGTCGATTACTCTCCGACCACATTTTCCACCAGCCCAACTCTTGGTAAGCAGCCCATCATTACTGGTATCAGTAATCTTTAATTGGAAATTAATTTCAAATCTAATGCTACAAAAACGCAGAAATTAATGAAACATAAAGATTTCACTGAAATAAATAATATCAATCTGCATATAAAATGACATTTTCTTTATAGAAAACATTACTAGTTTAGAGATTTGTCTAAAGGGAATTTGAACTTTTGGGAAAAAACCCACACTTTTGCCAAAAAATAATTTATTAGACCAACAATGAAATTGTTGATAAAAATTGCCATTTTAGTGAAATATTAATCTTTTTGGGGAAAAATGTCTTGGATGAAATATAACAATTTTGGGGAAACTGACTTTGTGAGAATAATGCCATTCTGAGAGCAAAATAATATTTCAAATACAGTTGAAGGTCGCTAATCCGGACTTGCTGGGACGGAGATCGTCCGGATTAATGAAAGTCCGGATTAGCCAAAATACATATTTTTAACCGGGAAAAAATTATTAATGCTTTGCATATGCTAAAAACAACCAATAAGCTGTATTTAAAACAATTAACAAGGGAAACAGTTACACAGTAGGAGCAAAATAATCATTTGTGTTTTTAATATGTTTATTTATGTTTTTTAATTATTTTGCCAGTCCGGATTACCAGGCGTCCGGATCAGCGGGGTCCGGATTAGCGAGCTTTTACTGTAGTGAACAAATGAATAACTACCTGTCACATGGTGGTATTTGTTTATAATGTAGTAATATATTAAAAATAACTACCTCTGAATCCGGAGTAATCACATATGGCGGGTTAAAAATCAGCAAATCAACTTTTCCATGAAGTCTAGGGCTGAAGCAATTTACCTAATGGGAGAAAAAGAAATTAGCAATGCCATACCATAAAATTTAGAAAACTTTATAACACTAAAATTGAATACAAATATTTAAAAAATAATTATATATTTATTTATTTCTGCTCTAAAAACAATTAACTTTACAAGTTAAATAATTAAAAAAACATGTACGGCCTCACAGGACATTGCAAGAATATTTAATACAATTAAAAATAATTATTACTAACACTTTCAATGAATTTTGCAATAATGAGGTGAAATTATACTTACCAAATCCATAATAACTGGTTCAACAGTTACAGCATTCATTTTTGCAGTTTCTTTCGCTGTTTTTACAGCAAACAGATTTATATCAGAGCATCTAAATGTAAAAAAATATATAGCAAAAGTGTGATCAAACGGTGATATCTTGCTATATATAGTCAAACGAATTTGATTATACATAATTTACATATGATAAGCAGACGATGCAAAAACATTGGCAATGGCAGTAATAACAACACCAGAACCACATCCAATTTCGCAGACGATAGTAGGCCTAAACAGTCATTTTCGTTACGCACAACTATTGTCTCCAAAATTCCAAGTGAAATAATTAAGTATAACGCTAACCTTTGAAGTAAAATCTGTGGCAAGTCTATTTCCAGAGCATCAATCAGTAAAAACGTATCTTCAGCTGGCTCATAAACACGATTCCAAATGTCAGATCCAACTGCGAACTTTGGCGTCTTAATCTTCATATCTAGAAAATGAAAGATCTTGCAAATATTATTGTCGACGCGAAACATGGATATTTATTTGGCCTTACCTTTGGATATTTATTGATCGCTCATTCATTGCTATTCCCTTGTTCATTTTGGCAGTATGGACAAAAGATGGCGCTGCAATTGCATAAATAACTCTGTAGGACAGTAGTCGAAGCGCCATTTCAATACTCATAACGGTGGGTCCTTCTATTCCCGAAAAATACTTGTTGGAGAAATTGAGATTTGCATATTGCATTACAAAAACGCGTCCGTGGTAACTTGATATTCACAGAATAAACCGGTCTCGAAATTTAGCCGGTCTTGTAAATTAGCTGGGTCAAAAAAGAAAAATTATAAAAATAAGCCCGGGTTATTATCCCGGATTTACGGTATTCCATTATTCTTTCTTGCTCTCTACTTTATATGTATATCTATGCAAAATCTAATACGGTGACTTTTTATTCGCGTGGCTTTCATTTTCGCGAGTTCGGCATATTCGCAAAATTTGCATCCCCGGAATAGAGAAAAATTTTGCATTACTATACATAGAACAGAAATCGCGAAATTTAAGGCTCGCGAGCCTTCTCGTGATAAATAAAATTTGGAAGAAACAATTTTTTTGTGATTTTAATGATAGGAAATGAAAACTAAGAACTGAATTTTTTTTAGGTTTAGTGAATTTTTTAGTCGTGTAGATCGGGTAATCCAATTGGAGGGGGGCTTATTTTCAATACCGGCTTATTTTGCAAATTTTTATTATTTAACCCGGCTTATTTTCGAGACCGGCGTATTCTCGAGACAGGCTTATTATCCCGGATTTAGGGTTTTTTTTGTGTACCCTAATTTCGTAAATTGTTACTAAAAGAAAACAGTTTTGGGTGTTTCACTCGAAGCGTGTATTGCAGGGACGACGGCCGACAGGAACACTGATGGCAATTTCACATGAGACGTGTATTGAAGGGAAGATAACCTATAGCAACAACCATGTACTAATAGGGATTGGTCATCTTCCCTGCAATGCACGCTTCGAGTGAAACACCCAAAACTGTTAAATTTCAGCCGCTTCTCTTCTGCTCCTTATTATTTGAAAGTTGCTGTGTTGTACTAATGCCAATGTCCTCTTCAACGTACTAATTTGAACTTTTGTTCCAGCTATAGTATTTAAAAACTTATGTTTCGGATGACCTTGAAGGCAATTGCGGAGGTCACATATTTCATCACGAGTGGATAGAGCATCCCTGACTTACTGTCACTGCATAGTCAAATATATTTTATTTGCGAAAATGTGGGAGTTTTTGGGGGTGCAAAGGACTTTACACTCACGCTGTATATCTGTCAAACTTTTCTATGAATGTGTTAAAGGGAATGTTAACATCTCCGCCTTTGTTGCAACATGGGCGGTACAATGGGCACCGAAGTCGGTGCATTGACCAATCCTACCTCACTGCGTGCATTGTTACCGCCCATTGTACCGCCCATGTTGCAACAAAGGCGGAGATGTTAACATTCCCTTTAAGCCATATCAGTAGCAATAAAACGCCAGAGGTCCCAAGCCTTTTAATGGCAACTGCTCAATTACCGGTTTGAACAAGTAGGCTTCCCATGCAGTAAAGTTCACCGTAAGTTGATAATATGGCAGTCTATGGGATGATCATATTTGGTCACACGGATTGGTTCAAGTGGCCTGATCGAAGAACTACTTTCGCTCGTTACCACACAATAAGGAACTATTTCATCTTTTGGTGATTTTCAATCAGTGTAATTTTCAGGGTACCTTAAGCTGGCCATACACGATCGCTCCAACCCGCCAAATGGCCTGGCGCCGTGCCAAAAACCGATCGTGAATGGGGAAACCCGACGCGATTGGAGTGGCGCGAGCGGCCGGTCGAATATTCGTCGAGCCGCGCCGTTTGACGCTGGCACGGCCCGATGCGTGAATGGGGAAACCCGGCGTGGAGCGGGAACGGAATCGCTGGGAATCTCGCGGAATCCGGGGGAGTAAGAACGTAGCGTGGGGGAGGCGTGGTGTAGCAGGCGTAGAATTGGGCAAAAAATGAGGAGGTGTGGCATAGCATGCGTGTGATTGGCCAGAAAAATGGAGCGGCGTGACGCTGTCATGTATGGCGCACAAAAATGGCTGGGCTAAAAATGGAGTGGTGCGGCGCAGTGCGATTTGGAGCGATCGTGTATGGCCAGCTTTAGAAAAAACAATGTCAGTTTAGCATTAAAGGTGAACTGACATTGATTTGTAACGCCCTTGGATTTTAAACCATGTAATGTTCAGATAAAATAAATACTATGGCATCTCTTATTTTATTTTTTACCAATTTGTTTACGGAGTTGTTTACGCTTGAAGTTTACTTGTTTTTGACCTGTGGAGCAAAACTGTAGGGAGGGGACTCCCAGAATGGGAAGTCTGTTGCACCAATTGTGGCAAATAAACCTTAAACCACATGTTAGCTGTTACCTAGCAAGATTTTCATGCTGATTTTATAAATATGTCCTCTTCACAGTCCTGGGGATCCTTTTTACCCTTTTCCAAAATATTTGTTACTTGTGGTTAAAAATTTAAAGGCTGAATGGATCAAAACTTCCTCGATGACGATGAAAATGAAGCAGTGCAGCGTCGCCATTTTGAAAACACGTTTTTGCCATGTGTTGGTGCAATCGGCGTGCCATACTATGTTTACCAGATGGGAAAATTGACAAGATTGTGGTCGATTGTGCCCACCTTCAACAATTATTATTAAAATAACGAATCGACAGAAAAATCGCAAAAAATTAGGCAATGCTCAGAGAAGGCGTATTAATGGTACTACAAATTTTCAAGCGATTTGGTTAGGCAAAATATATTTACTGTCAGTTCACCTTTAAATATATATTTATTTAGTAATATTACGTATTTTTTGTTTAAAAAATAATATATTAATTTGTTAACATCAATATTCTCTTTGTGAAACAAAATTGGTTCATTAAAATTGTTAGTTGATAAAATCAATTTTAAATAGTTTGAGAAACCAATTGGCCAGATCAAATCAACTAACACGCTGCTGGTAAAATACATCAACAACTATGTAAACTTATCAAAACATCGCTCATAATAACGAGTGATTTGGCTAATATTGGGCGATCTTTGGCCACATTTAATTCCCATGTACAACAAAAATACCACCTAACTTCATTTCTGACAAAATTTCATTTGTTCAAGAACGACACAGTCGAGTTGGCCAAATGTAAATCTGTTTCTTGTAGTCAGATTTGGACACCTGTCTGGCGTCCTGTGCTGAGATTTTTGTTTAAATCTTCCAGGCAAACAGTATTAACTAGGATCTTTATTTCGTACAAAAGTACAAAATCTAGATTCATTCATTTGTATTTCATGCCGTATATTTTCCGTTTTCTTCACATCTGTTGAAATTTCCCATTCTCCACAACCTCAAAACATATGTATAAAATACGTAAGCCAATATGCAAACAATATCAATCCCAACAAAGGAGAGACTGGGTAGCAATATAATAACTACTCTTATTCCTAAAGGGAATCCAAAAAGTTACTGCACAATGTTTGTTTGTAATATTTTGCATCCCATACAATTATCATACACGTATAAGTGTATTAAATTAAAGGTTGGAAAAAAGGAATATTGTTTTGAAATAGATTGTGAATTCCCTTCGCGTTTACATCAGAAATAATTATCTGACAACGTACGTAAGTAAGAAATAAGTTAATTTACAGTCGCAGTCCAGTCTCCCAAGCACAAATATACATATTCCCATGTCATTATTCAAATATATGTAATCACAAAAACAGTGCAATATATTACTGTAATAAATCTAACCCATCTTATACATACCACCTAGCAAAACATGCATCGGACAACAAATAATATAGCAATGGACGGGGCAGGATTTTCAGTTGAAGTGAACATCTTAAAATATATTAAGAATTAAATTAAGAAAATGCGTTAATATCATAGTCCTATCAATATAAGATTGTCCTGATTTTTGCGATAGTAAAATATTAGCAATTAAAACACAGTAGTACATTTACCTTAGTCTTGCTAATAGGCAGTAATCAAATTGAGTTTATAGAACAAGATATATATATTTATATTTATAAATTAAGCATATAATTTAAACAGGACCAATGAAATAAAACGATTCTGGATGGAATTAGTTACAACAAAGATAACAAATACTAAATGTAGTCAATCCACACCATATACTATATTTATCCATTTCTCCACCAGACATTGTAATTAAAAATACAACCCTTTCACATTTCAACAACAATGCCGAATTCTTGTCTAGATTTTAAGTAGGCTATTATCACTTTAAATTTCAATATTATTATTTGGAAAAATAAGAAGCAATGTTGTTCAATGGTAATAGGTGGTTTGAATAACGACGAAACTGAAAGAAGAAATTGGATCAAACAAAAATTTTGTATGAAATCAGCAAAATGCGCTAAGAACAATTGTAAAACACACATTGGTGAGATCCATTGATGGTTTTTCTTAAGGTTTCTTACTCGTCCCAGAGGCACAGCTGTTTCTGATGAACATAATACGTAAAAGTCCAACATTTCCTACAAGTTTTAATGCCACATCTGTAGTTGACCACTTTTCCACTTGCGTCTTTTCCTTTGCAATATTTAAGGCCACATGGATACCACCCAACACAAACCTCAAATTTACAAATGCATGGCTGCCACCAGGGAGCACTCTCTTTGCATGCAGGTGCATCTGCCAAAGGAAAACGCTTCACGGCTAACGTCACCGCAGACATGTCCCAGGTCAAACCTGAAACGAAAAAGCAACATCTTTTAACATTGTCAAAAAGTATAAAGAATACAGTATGTAATATAGATATATCCTTAAAAGGCAATGTCTATTAAACCCATTATCAACAATAATGTATACTCCTGTAACTTTTGGAGGATCCAGGACCAGATGTTGCAGTCTAATGCGATTATTTCCAACGCTTTAATTCAATTTTAACATTAGAGAAGTAATATCAACAAAAACAAAATCTGCTACCCATGTTACACAAATTCAAATTTTTACATATTTGCCCCACTAGTTAGGACACATTTGGTAGCTGAGCTGCAAATATTATATCCTTTTACATACCTTTGGGTACCTACTATACAAGGGAAAAAAATATTGTCTTCGTTTTTTATAAGGTGCCTATATTTTCCCTTACGACTGCTCCATTGAAAAGAACCGTTCAAGGAGTCGATTTCTGAATTTTTGCTTCAGCTAAGCAATACACATTGAAAATTTACAAATTTGTTGCAATGTGATGGACGAGTTTTAAACAGAAATCAGTTTGAGTGTTATATTAATTAAAACGATACAGTAATTTAACAATTAGTTGTGTGATTTTGTAGCACTTTTTGGCAGCTGTTGTAAACGCGAAAAAATAAGAAGACTTCGCATAACATAACAAACCGCTAATTTACTCCAACTTGGCTTTTAAGTATGTACATATAAATATTGTTGCAATAAATTTTGAAGATCATGCCTTAAAGAAGTTCAGAATGAGTCATTTTTATTCTGTTGTATCTTAGGAAATGTAGTGTTCTTAATTTAGCTCTTGGTACTATTTAAACACCATTTAAACACACAAATACATATGTGCATATGTACTACATGCAAGATTTTGAATACACTTCTTTATCTTGTGAAGAGGAAAGGGAGTTTTCATTGATATAAGATATGTCATTTACATTTTTTTGCAGTTTGGATAATGGGCAAAACATGTAATGCTTTACAGCCAATTGCAAGTAAAGCCGTGCAAACAAACAGTGAATTGGCTAGACATCCTACCTATATAAATACAGTCAGATACATATGAGGATAAAAACTCACAAGTCAATGCAAATAAAATCCAACAGCATCTACGTGGATAGAGAGATCTAATTTGGACGATCGCAATTGAATGAAGAGAATTTCTCAAACGATTACACCATAAATAAATATCTTAATTCATAAACAATGCATGTTCAATAATAAGGAACGAGATTCGACGGCTCTTACATTTACTATAAGAGCCGTCGAATCTCGTAAATAGTGAGGTTTTACATGTTGGTGTTTTAAAGAATACTAAGAAAATCGTTGCTCCCACTGTTTTTTTTGGTTAGGTACTGGATGTCTCATTTTAATGAAGCTGTCCTGCAATTTGAAGCTACATTTGAAATCAGGCTGTGAAGTGAAACACACGTACTGAAATTAGCATGAAGCAAATTGGAAAATGGTTGGCAAAGGGAAAGAAAAGTAGATGTTCATGACAGAGCAATCAGCAACTGAGCAGATAATGCTGGCAGGAAAGCAGCGGAAAATGTCGCACGCATTGTACTCTGGTGAAAATTGCTCGTACAGCTAGTGTATAAAATGCTCTGTAAATGCACTCAGTGGGAATAGGAAATTGAAAACGAGATGAGATGCCTACACTTGCGGCTGCTTTCGAACCAATATGTTTTCATTATGAGCTACCTTGTAAACCGGCGAGCAATTTATTTCCGGGAGGGAATGTGTCATGAAATGAGCGTCTACTTCTATTCAATTCAAAGCTATTTTTCTGTAAAAAAAGATGAATAGAATGGGGAAAAAATTGCTAGCAAGTTCCAGAAATTCTCATTCCTTTGGGCCTATTTTTCAGTCGAGCAAATTTCATATTCATATCTTACCCATGATTCGTAAAATCCACTACAGCTATGATTGTATTTTATCGTAACAAATTCAGACTGCTTTAGGCAATAGTCAATCTTAACTTGAATTTCTTGAGGTAGGGGAAATTCACTGCAGATGGTCTGGCAGCACAGAAGCTTGGAACTGCCTCCACAATTTCCATAAATGAAATCATGCATAATTAATTGAAGCTATTTCTATAGTGGAGTAGCTTTAAGGGTACAAAAAATTGAAGTGGTGGAAAGGTTGGGCAACAGCGTTAGCAGCTAGCTAATCATCGCTTCTGGCAGTAGGCATTATTTAAAGTTTTACCATTTGGAAAAATATGATACTTCATTTTTTCCAGAATGTCATTCATTCAAAAATAACGTTAATTGTTCTTTCAGCTAATATTAACATTGCATGGCAATTTCTTGTATTATGTCTCACTTTGCGTAGGAGCTGTGCGTATTAACTCGAAATACAATCTTCTTCACTTGCGCCTTTACTGCAAATTTAGACTTTCCTATCACTAATTTAATCCTCTACACAGTATTGCACTTTACTTTTACATTTCAGAAGTTATCAGTCCCAAAGTTGAAGCACGAATGACCGTGTAGGAAAGGTCATGCAATTAATTCTATACACTTGGAATTTGGTACATACTCAGAATTGTCATATCGACTGCTCCACAAAATCCAGACATTCTGATAGCCATGTCTTTAAGAGGGTTTATGAAATGAATTAGATTGGAGTGAATTATGCTCCAGAGTGCACAGGTTTAAACAGACATCTTTCCTTCCTTTTGGTACAATACTGAAGGAAGTAAGCTGTAAATCAATGCCACAAATTAATACCTTTTGGGTCTGCCCAAGCTTTGAGGTCGAGCTCTCTGGCAAAAGTCGAGTTACCCGCCTCGGCACAAATGTTTCGGATGTGACGGCTTATTACGGAAGACAAGTCTAGGTTGACGAAGAGGTCCAAATCAACTTGCTCTTTGCCTTTATCCTCTTCTGGCTGACGGATTGTCCCTGGGTTTTTCTGTTGATTAAGTAAACAAGTTATATATTTAAATAAAAGTATTAAAGTATTAGAATTTTAAAACTACTACACAATTCTTCCACACATTACACAGTCATTTATCAAAGTTACAAGAATGGTTTTTAATTTATTTGGGCATGTTCTTGTTGACCGATTTGAACCAAATTTTTACAGCTTGTCCATTGACATGCCACCAATGTCATCCATATAGCGCCGTTCGATTGTTTTGTCTTCAGGTAAATACCGGATTTTCACGAATAACTCAAAAATCGCTTAACACCTTCGTGTACACAATGCGCAGAAATAACGCAAAAACACCACTCAATTGTTCTAATAAACAAAACTGAGGTTTATTTCCACTTACAACCACGCCCATTTGAATAAAATTTGTGAACTAAGACACTCCACAGGTTCTTAATTGATTTGAGGTCAGCACTTATTGATGGGCAATCCAAAACATGCACTTTCTGGCCAACTTACCAACTTTTTGTCATATTAGAAAGATGTATGGAGGCATTGTCCTGTTAAAAAGTCAAGTTCTCAGTTCTAATTATTGGTCCAAATGGAATTAACTTGTCTGTAAGTAGATTCTGGTACTGGAGAGAGCTGAGACAGCCACTAATAATCACGATTTCAGTCTGTCCATTGCAAATAAAAACCGCAGAAACCATTACCGAACTTCATTGGAGCGATTTATGCAATGTTCCACATGTTCTCTCAGAGCATGTCCAATGTAAAGATTTGGTAATGGTTTGCGCAGGATTTAGTTTCAATGAACAAACTGAAATTGTTTTTATTTGTGACCGTCGTAACTCTCCCAAGTACCACACAAGTTAATTCCATTTGGACTAATAATTTGGCCTGAGAACTGGACTTTTTAGCAGGACAATGCGTCCATACATCGTTCTGCTCTGACAAAAAGTTGGTAAGATAGACAAAAAGTGCATGTTTTGGATTGCCCATCAATAGGTGCTGACCTCAAATCAATTAAGAACCGATGGAGTGACTTAGTTCATAAATTTTACTCAAATGGGTGGCAGTTCAGGGGAGCCAATAATTTCAACAATGTTATTCATGCTGATTGAAATACATTGATCACAGAAGAAAGACACAATTTTAATGACAATATTCAAAGCCGTATCTATCAATATATCATCAATAAGGGTGATCGCACTTCGTTTTAATTAATTTTATTGTATTTTAAACCCAAGTTCTTAAACGAATGTCCGGGTTCCGAAGTGTAATAATACAGTTTTCATGATTTTTTTCGGGGGATTCCCCTATTATGCCTATTATTTTTGGTCAGAAACATTTCTTAGTACTCTTTTATCAATATAAAAATAGATTTAACTGTAAAATAAGTTTTTAATTCCCGAAATTGCAACAAAAGTGAACGTTCTTAAACAGATGTCCGCCACTGTAGTATATAATCCGTGGCTGAACTTACCAACTAAATACTGAATTAAGCCAAATTTAATCACCCTCAAACTGAATCAAAGTTGAAATCGTTCTACATAGAAACGTTCCCTGTGCAATAAAATGCCTCTATTTAATAGCGGTAATTCTATGCCAGGGGTTGTTGGATAATTACCAAATAAATACCACAGGAAGGTCAACTCCTATACTCTAGAAACCAGTGGTCAGTTAGTCCCCGACCCTCATGTAGTGGGGTCCGCGACAGTTTGACTCTTGAAAGCATTGACACCGCGAAGGCTTTGACGCCGTGAAGCATTGACGACGTGAACAGTTTACGCCGAGGACATTTCGACGCCTCCGTTTTGACGCCACGGACATTGTCGTTATTTCTAATTTACGCTAGGTTTAAGGTTTATGTGAATTGATTTTGTGATATTTGGTGAATTCCATGAAAGTGTAGCACAAATTATGAAAATTATAACGAGATTCAAGTATCAAGTATGACTGTACATTTTTGAAAAGGAAATTATCTCTACTTTTTTTTATCGTGGTGTTAAAATTTTGATACCCATAAAAATCGTATTAACTTTGAAAAAGAATTTCCACAGCAGATTTGATATTTAACCCGTTCATTACCACGAAGTAAATAATAGGAAAAATTTCCAACAAATGTAATATTTTTTTTTCTTAGGACTTTGTAAATTTTATGGCAAAGTTAAAAAAAAACACGAAAGCAACCATTTCGCACACATTAGTGAGAGTAGACACATGGCAGAAAATAAAACACTAAAATACTGCAGGGGTGTGAGCAGTTATATGTCTAGTATTCAAAATTAGCAGGGTTTTTAATTTAGAAATTCTTCATACTATATACAAAAAGAAAATTACTATGTGTCCCTCTGAAGGGACACTGGTAGTAAATGGGTTAATAAACATTTAACACAAAGATCACATTTCATGGTGAAATTGAGGTGCGTCAGCAACACACACTTTGAAAATAAGCATTGTTCAATTGGTTATGGTAAATAAATTTTGAGCTTTCCTATCTCAAATTTCACGGTCTCTCAGACATATTGCAAAAAAATTGTTAAATATCATTAAACACATAATAAATATGTTTAAATTTAGAATTTAGCGATTCAAATGTGTGCGTCAGCAATATGGAATTCACCATTTGCATTTCTGACATTGCCCCATACACTCTACAAATTTTTTGTAATTTTCCTGACCAAATTGTGAATTAATACAGAATATCCGAGCGCCACAGCTGTAGTTAACATTGGGATCCATAAAAAAATAACGAAAATCGGGAGAAAATTAAATATCGAGAATTATGAGGAGACATTTTAATTTCTAATTGTTGCTCTTGAAATGGTGATGCACACATTTTTACTGTGATTTAAAATGCCATCAACCACAAAAAAATCTTATTTCGTTTGTGCAATGGTTGTAATAAACTTCTGCCATTAAATTCATGTTTTGCGATCTGGCGTTCAAATGTCCAGACGTCCCAAAATCCAGCGTCGATTAGTTCCATCGTCAATGCTTCATGGCGTCATATATCCCGGCGTCATAAATCTGGGGTCTATCCTTCTGGCGTCATTTTGGCGAGGTCAGTTTGTACTGCTCCCCATGTAGGGGGGGAAGGGGGTCTCAAAAAAATTCGTCCTGACAGAAACATATTCACTTTGCAAACATTTGTTATAGTGAAAAAATTAATTGCAAAAATAACTATGTGGATTTATTGATTTGACCATGCTCAACTCGAATCCATTGTCAAAATAATTTTAGCTAGTTTGGATTTTGAGTTATTCGTGGAAAACCGCTATTTACCTGAAATACAAAAATATCGAACTGCGCTATATGGATAACATCGGTGACATGTCAATGGTCAAGCTGTAAAAATTTGGTCCAAATTGATCAACTGGAACATCCCAAAAATTTAGAAAATTAAAAACCAGTCTCGCGACTTTTGATAAACGACTGTACATACGCTGTTCATATAAAATTGGCATTATTTGGCGTATTAACTATTTCTTAAAGAAGAAATTTAATAAAAGTTTAAAGATACAATAATTTTCGTAGTTTCATTTCAGATTTCGTTTTTTTGAGAAACATGTACAACGCAGACAAAATATCTACAACTGTTGAATTGTATTACTATGCAAATTGAAAAAAATCAATGTAACCAAGCCATAGAATTGAGTGAAGTCATACAGGCGCAAAAAATACCACATGCTGGAATTAATACCAGCAGTGTCTTAAGTACCTACATAGTTCTTACTGTTTTTGAAAATGCTAACGAAGATATAACAATTATTATTTTTTTCAAATTATAAACGGAATTCCATATGGTTAACACTGCAAAATTGTTCTTAATATTCGAAATATTGCATTAAGATGTTTCGCAATTGCTTACCTGTCTTAATTTCGACATGGCATCTGAAGTTATAAATTCACCTTTCTGATATCGAGTAACAAAGCATATCACTTGGTATTGGCTTTGTCCCCTTTCTTCTTCGCCTAAGACAACAGACTTGAATATTTGGACATCCTGCAAAAGATAAATGAAAAATAGCTAAGATTATTGCCATACAACAATAAAACTCGAATCCCAAGAGATGCAAAAAACTGTTATAGTTCAACAAAACAAGTGTATTCAACATATTAGAAAACATATTGTTATATTAGCAAAGAAAACCAAACATCATAAATGCACTTGAGCAAATGCGGAGCCCAACACCAGAAATAAAATTCTTTCAGATGATGTAATAATGTTCACTCCTCATGACCCAAACATCTTCAATTATCATTTCCTTGATAACCTGGTAACGGAAAGTTCTGCCTTGATGGCAAATGGGATGTGGCTTATTAATGATATAGGATGCAATTGGCTCCGGTGAGTGATCTGAAGTTACTAAGTGGCTGCAGCACAACCTAGATGGTAATATCCAACAGCTGTCTAAACAATTTCTCCTATGTGCGCGGATGTGAAATATCCGGTTTTAGCTGGGAATCCCAAAGGAAAAAGTGTAGCACACCATGAACCTACATCAACATACAGTGATTGCACACATGATCTGCAAGAATTTCTACATCTTACATTATTAAAAATATTTTTTGTCAATATGTTAAAGTATACAAGCAACCTTTTTATTGAATTTTTTGAATTGTAATTCAATCAATAATATAATACGAAACTGTTTATAAATGTTTATATTTAAATTCTACAAGTTTAGCAATGTTTGGGTTGAATATGTGCACAAGATTAAATTGTTGCTAATACTGAAATTATTAATTTTAAAATCAATTATATTTGCTAGTTTTTGTATTTATGATTACCCATGTGCATTATAATATTACCTTCGAAACGCTTTCATCTTTAGTTTGCATTAGGCAATGAGTTCACATTAGCTTTTTTGATGGGTAATTATAAAAAATACTTATGAATGGTGCATTTCAGGAACTAAATATTTTGAAATAAATATACATACAGTATGTATATATGTACGTAGATAGATATGTCCATTCATTTTGACTTCTAATTTTTTCGTACATTTTGTTACCTCATAACAGAAAGATTACATTGGTAATACCTGGAATATAAAAATACATCATCAACACCCTACTGAATATTACATAGCATAGAGCGAAAGCAAGAATTGCATCTGAGATATATTCGCCAAAGGATTAGGGACCTTGATCCTGCGTGATGGATGGATGGTAACAGAGGTAAAACGTGGATGTGATCCCAACAGTCTCAGCTTTGATCACTTGTTCGCTGACCACGGCTATTCCTGGAGCTCATAGTGCATGGCAGGCCAAAATAAATGGCAACAGCCATCAGTGACCATCAAAAAAAGAGTGAGTGATGAACACGGAGCTCCAACTAAATTAAGACAAAGAGGACCACGTGACGAATCCCTATTTCGATTATTTTCACCTCAAGTCACAGCTCCAACATCTATAGGTTACTTGAAAAGCCACTGCGCAATCAATTGTATCCTTATGCTACACTATCTCGGTGCTTGTTGGTAAAATTTCCAAACACTGTTTCACTAATGTCACAGGACACAGATTATTCATCATGTCGAATCAAAAACTGAAATATTTTGGAAATCCAAGTACTATATACAGGATTCCATTCTATATTTTTATTACCTAATTTTTAAATTTTAATATAAAAATAACGATGCGCACAACACAAATTAGAAAGAAGAAGAATAATGCGTGTTGGACACTTCTGTCTTGATAAAGTTTTCATGTAGCATTAGTGGATTTTTATTATGAATTTTTACACTGCCAAAGAACGCCTTCAAATTATGAAATGACAAGTCATTTTACTGAATATTTGACGTAATTTTATTGTGTTTACTAAGGTCACTTGCCTCGAGTGATACGAATTCACCCATTCCCCTTGAATAAATTTATTGTTAGGTATGTTGTCCAAAATTTAGGTTTAGTTTGTAGAAGAACCGCATTAAATTTAGATATAAGACTAACAGTATGCTTAGCTGTTTGGAACGGAAAAATTAATTCATGTCTCTGATTCATTTACTTTTCCAGTTGTGACATCACCACTGATGTGAGACCAGGTTCAAAATTTCTCCAATCCATCCTCAGCCAAAAACTCAAAACGAAATATGTTCAATTTCCAACTATCAGTCCCATCTGGTGGCATCAATGATTATGTTTAAGGCTCTTCCATTTATCCTTTTCCATTTTCTTCTTATATCTTTGCTTATCATGCTAAAATTGTTTCCATGTAGTACTAATAAATAATCACAACTGTGAAATTGATTCCCAGTAGCTTATACAATCAAAAACTCGAACTACAATTGCTACATATTGTTCCTCAAAATGTAATTAATTTTTTGAGAACAACATTACACATTCATAAAAACTATCACAATGTTGGTAAATTGTGAAATATATTGTTAGGTTTGATATAAATCACAAAGGCGGCACAAAGAATGAGAACGAAGGGGATCTCTCCTTTTGACGTAACACAAGGGAAAGAAGCAGCTGAAAACTTTTAGCCATGACATCCATTAGTCACACTGTCGACACGGAATCGGGATTTGGAGCCACAGTTTGTATCTTGATTGCTCCAAGGATGATCAATCCATCACACCATAGACATATTAAGCAGTGCCAACGCAGTTACCGAAATACAAAAAAATCCATGAAAACACAGAAACCAATTTCTTCTGTAATAAATAATGAAAAACTCCTATGTCTACAATACAAGCAGCAGAATATCTGCTTTAATAAAAAGTTACATTATTTAAAAATAAAACACTTTTAAACAAATACTACCAAATTTTTTGAACATTATTTTGATAGGCTGCTGAAATTGCAAGATGTTTGTTTCTCTTCTTAATTACATTTACTAAAATAATGAGACATTCTTCAAGTAACAATTGATAGGTAAATTTAGTTCGTCAAATGGATATCTTTGACACTCCATGCAGTAGCATCAAATGTTTCTTAAGTGCTCAGCATAAATGAAGGTGGCTTTATTAAAAATGGTAAATTAATCTTAATAATAATTTGAATTAAAATTATTAACTGATTCTAAAACAGAGTTATGGGCTTAATAGTAACAAACTTTCCTATACACGATGCAAAAGGAATTTCCAGTTTTACATTCTGGAGTTGTTTTAAAGCAGACGTCAGCGACTCAGACCTGAAGATGTCTGAGCGAATGTAACGTTATTTGAAATTCAGGCCAATTCTCTTCTTTTGTGGCAGAGATACGACAGAAACGAAAACAATTCCAGGCGTAGTGAGATCGACTAAGGGTAATGGATATGCTAAAGCATCAAACCTGCTCGCCATATAGGAGAGATCCCATGAGAAAAACGGACAAAATCCCATATAGGGCCAAAAAGGATCTAACTGCCAGTGCGCCTGAGCACAAAGTAGGCAAAATGTAAGTCAAATTCAAAGGAAGAGAGATACAGGGTGTCCATAATTTATTGGGCAACGATTCACTGCAAGCCATTTTCAACACTCCCTGCATGTTCTTCATACCATGAAATCCTGCATTCATAAATTAAAAAACAGATTTCCATGATAACGTGCACGCTAGATTTGCAAATCTACATATTTTGCATGCGTCCTTTCATTTTGATGAGAGCACATGTTTCTAATGATATAATGAAATGCATCAACTCGACGAGTTCTTCGCATAATCATTTCAACATTGCATTTAAAAAATACATTTAATGCATAATTGCGTGATTAAATTTGCACAAAAGATTCTCAGTTTTATAAATCATTGTATAAAATACATTTCATACTTTGATTCATCAGGCTTAACCATAATATGGTTCATTTCATATGGCAAGTAAATGACACATATACATATTCAATTCAATAAAACGATAATTATATTGGCTAAATAAGCTCAGTATTTCTATATTGCTTCAGCTCGAAACTATTCTTTTCGGCTATATATGAGGGTGTTTTTATGACGCTACAATGCAGATTGAGATTTACACAGTTTTCCCAAAAGATAGCACCACTGCGTTTCTACCATTTACAAACCAAATTTTATTTTGGTATTTTCATTTTGTTTAATCGAGAATACAGTATTTACCATTTTATTTTGCGAGAAGACTATTCTTTGTTTTTAATTTCCCATTTAATAATGAGCTGGAAATGGCAGTTTTATTCTTTACATTTAAAACGGTATTGTTTCATTGGCGCAGGCAGTATACGTACTATCAAAACTCATTACTGTGCAAATCTCAATCTCCATTGCAGCGTCATAAAAAAATACCCTGCAATTATTACTTCTGCAGAACATTGATTAACATTGTGTATATTCCTCTTGGGCATGTGCATTGCAACATTGCGAACTAAGTCACTTATTGAATAAATAGTCCATAATTTTACCATGCTGGTAAAGTATTTTCACACACCAATTTAAAATTCAATAATTTTAAAAATGCGACATTATAGGTTATGGGCTTGTTTCTACTGGGAAACTTGAGTAAAAATATATGTATTCCTGACAACATTATTATTATTTTCTACAATTCTTTGAGTATAATCCTATATGTATTTAATTAAATTAAATACAGTAAAACCTCGTTAATGGGGTCACCCAAGGGACCTGCCTCAATGCGACCCCATCTATGAGGTGACTCTATTAACCGATATATCACAAATTTTTGGAAAATTTCCTGTGTTAAATTTTACAATTACGGTATGGATTTTTTATGAACACACATTTGTTTCTTTCAATAACCTTAACTCGATCTGCAAGTCCCAATACAACCCGTTTTTTTGGTCGCCATACTGTTTCACTGCCAGAATTCCGAAATGTTTGCTTGATGCTCTCCTTGATCAAGTACAGTAGCCTGCAAGCAACGAAGCTGTGACCCAACGCTTGACTAGAGAAATAAAATTTGACCAAAGCAGGAGCGTTTTACAGCAATTAAAGTGGTGACTCATCTAAACATGGAAATAGCGGCAGTTATGTCTCAAAAGCAAACCCCAGGTGATTCGATTACCCGATCTGCATATGCTCAAGGGGATCAAACTGACGGCCCTTGACCCGATATCCGGGGTGACCCGATTAACCAGCAGGCTAATACACACAGCCTATGGAAGACAAATTCTGTGCCTGCCCTTGGCGACCCGATCATCCAGGTGACCCTATT
>WWPM01005673.1:0-15468 GCA_023279145.1 Glomeris maerens | reverse complement strand
AGCCGTTTGATGCCGAAGGCTCTCTCACTGTAGCAGTCAGCCATTTTATTTATTTATTTTTTTTTGACGCAACACAAATGTTTCTTTGCTCACCAACAAATGCGAACAATACTGTTCTATTCCTCGATGTTCTTAGTCATCAATTTCAAACTGTTGTTCCGGGGCCCATAACCTTTGTTGGTCCTTTATTGGATCTTGAACATTTGATGAACTTAAACTTGAATATTACAGCACTTGAAATATGTGTGCGAAGCTCACACAGAGCAGAACAGAAAGAAAAAGTAAAGCTAGTGAACTGGACCCGAGTAAAAGAGACAATGCAAAAGCGTGGCGCCAGTCACCCCCTTTGGGATTATAAACAAACTTGCGATAATGTTGCAACTGTACTCTATAGATTTATGCCGTGCCCATGTTGAAGAATCTAACATTTGGTTCACCATCTTAGCCGTTCAAGAGGGCCGCCAGATAATTTATTCAATTCTGTTCAGTTTTGGAAGCTTAAAACTTTATTTCTTTCCATTTCCACTGATGTATGCCTCCACTTCAATTTTGGCTGCTTGGCCACACAAAGAGGACTCACAAGGGAACCATCCGGACTTGACTCTTGAGTTGGAGGATGAAATTTGGAAGAATGAGAAGGGAGGATAAGTGGATGACACGTGCTTTTTTAGACCATAGTATATCAAAAGTGGAGCGGAGATACAGCTGTCTCTCTTCGCTGTACCTTCCTCAAGCACATTATGTTTTATCCTATTTATATCAGAAACGTCTTCCGATAGTCTCTACAATTTCATAACTTTACCAGAAGCGCTTCACTGTCAGGTTCTACTTATCCCAGGTCAGATTCTGTCAACATTCGCTCACTTTATCTTTCAGCTCAGGCTGGTGCCCTCGACATTTTGCACCACTCTTACGTCAGGATGGCCTCAACTCTGCTATGAAATGTAGTGTCCGATTTTCACAATGTTGCAAAATCGATGGAGTGGATGTTCTGGATGTGTTTTGCGACCATGTCTCTCACCTGATCTACCAACACTACACTCCTGGAGTAACAGCAGAGGAAATAAATTGCATGTGCCCATGTTGCTTAGTGATGCACCTTACTGCAAGATAGCAGATGCACCGGACACCATGCTGTTATCTCTACATGTACAGGGTGGTTATAATTAAAGTGTCTCTATTCAGATCCATCTGGGGGCCGTTCTGGTTATCGGATTGTGATGAAACTTTAATTATGCAAGATGTAGACCATGGGGACGGGAATTAAGCAAAAAAAAATAGTTCATATTTCAGCCACTAGGGGGGAAGGTGGCGCATACAACATGAGACAAACAATTTGGAAACACAAAACTTTATTAAATCAGAGCGTGTGTTCAATGTGCATTCCATGTGCATCAAGCACATATTGGAAGCGCGTGATGGCATGTTCCACAGTGGAGCGAAGGGTTTCCCGAGAAATGGCTGTAACATGGCGCCTTATGCTTGCCTTCAATTCAGGCACAGTCAGTATGCCTCCTGCATACACATGATCTTTTAGGTACCACCACAACCAGAAGTCGCAAGGGTTCAAGTCCGGCGAACGAGGAGGCCAAGCAGTTGGAAAACTTCTCGAAATTACCCGATCATCTCCGAAGTGGGCACGAAGACATTCTTTCACTTGTCAGGCAATATGGGGTGTTGCACCATCTTGCATGAAGACAGTACTCTCCAAACATTGGCGTTCTCGTAAGGCAGGAATGACGTGCTGCTCCAGAAGTTTGCAGTAATGGGCACCCATGATTGAACACCTTTTAGGGCCCCGAGGAGTATTCTCCTCAAAGAAAAATGGCCCAAGAATTAAGTCAGCCGTAAAACCACACCAGACAGTAATGTAATCAGAGTGCAAACCCTTTTTATGCACAACAGTTGGACGTGCAATACCCCAGATGCGGCAGATTTGTTTCCAAATTGTTTGTCTCATGTTGTATGCGCCACTTTCCCCCCTAGTGGCCGAAATATGAACTAATTTTTTTGCATAATTCCCGTCCCCATGGTCTACATCTTGCATATTTAGTTTCATCACAATCCGATAACCAGAACGGCCCCCAGACGGATCTGAATAGAGACACTTTAATTATAACCATCCTGTACCTGCTCTGTATTTGTAAAACGACCTACTACTGTACTAACAATTGTCGTTTCATCTACTGCACTCAACACTTGCGTATGCATAAATAATTACTATTTCATGCTTTTGTTATGTTTGGAAGCGTTTTTAGGGTCGTAATGATAATTTTTTATGTAACAAATTTTCAACCAATATATTGAAATGTAGCAGTTAAAAAATCATTCGAAGTATTAATTAATTAATATGGATCTTCGTTGATGAAAAAATAAAAAGACTGGTTTACTAACCGATATAGAGCAATAAACTACGTACCTGGTTTTCAAAAAAGGCATAAGATGCTTCCATGGTGCAACTGAATATTTCATCATCAGCCTGAATTTGAAGTATGCAAGTTCATAAATTACCTGGTGGGTTATCATTTATGAAATATATTCTATTCGACTAATTTAGTAGTGCTTTATAATTTAAAAAAATATTATTGTGCTATGCATGATTTTTTACTTCAAATTAAGCCAAATTTAAGTTGCAGATATTATTGACAGGATTGCTTGCAGGTTGTCAAAACAACGCGTTGTTTGTAAAACTGCAAGGGTGAAGCCAGTGTATTGCGGAAATCTGCAGTAGATTTTTTTTGCAAGGGGTTCAATATAATATATTTATGAATTTTACATAATTTGGTATACAATATTGATACAAAATAGTGTTATATTCTTTAGGGTGAAAAATCAGAATTGCTATTTTACAACCGCCCTGATGACACTGGCCCAAAGATGTCTGAACTTGTTCAAGCTGATGTGGTCAATACGAAAGATATGATAGTAAATAATAGTTGCTGTTTTATCATGGTGTTTCTTCATTGGTACAATTTTGAAAAAAATACTGCAGGGACTATTGGATCTAGCTCTTGGAAGACTGGGAGTATTACGAAAGAAGAGACTTCTGTACTTTGTTGGGCAAACTAGAATTCACATTGATGAAGTCGAAAATCTTGGAAATTTTATGGAGCTGGAAGTAATTTGTTCCACAAGTTCATATGCCTCATGAATGAACTCTATATCACCACATGTTTTTCTGTATAGGTAGTCCTAGACAGCAGCCAAAGTTTGCAATATGGCACAGAAATTGCAAAAGATCTCCAAAAGAAATTGAACGTTATGAATGAAGATTTGCTTGCAGGAGCTTACATTGACATGTTGCTGAGACAATAACATATCTAGTAAAACCGAGCAAATTATGGGAACATTTAAACTTTTTAATCCAAAACCACAAGGCACCAATATTAATAAACCTTGTTTACAGAAATAAACTTGTTTCCTGCTTAAATACAAATATTCTTGAAGTCATCTTGGCATCATGCAAATTTAATTCCAATGACATCAGTTTGGAAGGACAAACGTTTTTATCAATTCAGCTTCCTAACATGTATTGCGTTGGATGCTTGTCCATGAAGTGGCATATTTATTATCTTCAAACTGTAGTTTATCGGATTTATATTTTCAAGTTTTGTCTTCAGTTTTATGCAGGTATGGCAGGCCATTAATTATGAATAAACATTGCAATCGCCTTAACTTGATACATACAGCAATCACATTGATTGACTTAAAAAAAACAACTGTAAAGAAAAAAGAAACGATAAAATAAATAACGTAAACGGAGTAAATTATAAAATTGCATACAATTTCAACCACCCCTTTGACAACAATTTGAGATCATTAAGAACGTTTAACTCTGTTAAAGCAATTTGCTGGACTGCACTGAAATGCTGTTTACTTACATGCAATAAACAATAACGATTAGAATTTACAATCATTAATATCGTCCCATCAGTCACGTGATATTTCGCCGCTTTTCACAGAAAAATAGAATTGTCTATATGTTAGGAAATTCTAGAAATTAAGTGTTCAGAACCAAACTGGAAATTCCACATTGGGAAGAGTGATTCCCACAGTGTATGAAGCAAAACATATTTGCAGTGGGGAAAATGTTTCCTGTTATGCCATCTTTAAATAGTAGAGAATTAACATGGTTTTTAACCCTCTCCTAACTCCCAACTCCAAAACTTCTGTATACCGTTGACAAAAAAGTAAATGTCATTTCGTTTGGCAATAAGAATTAAAAAGAAATTATCAAAGGATTTATTGAAAATCTTGCTTATCAACCTGTGTGCTGGCGAAGTCATTGGCCGTAATCGGCAATTCATACGTGTGTCCGGGTCGTCAGAGTGTGTGACGTCATCTCTGATTCCGTGTCTGTGCCATGTCTGGCACCCAATTTATCTGGTTTGCCGACCACAAATTTGTGCTATGGCGGGATTCAAAATGGCGGATTACGTGTCATGCAGTTGTGATGGCATGTTGCGACCCTTCGTATTCGACCGAACATTGCATGGGGGCCGCCATCTTTTGTCTGAGGCGAGCCAGGCGATAAATTTGTCCCTGACACGGCAACCAGAGGAAGTGACGTCACTCCTCAGACATTTGATTTGCCGATCAACAAACCTTTTTACATCTCTGAGGCCCACATGGATTGCCGATCAATTTTTCTGGCAACAGCTCAAGATATCTAGCGATCCGTGCAGACAGGTACGTATTGCCGATTACGGCCATTGGCTTGGGTTGCCAGCAGACAATACCTGTGGCCAGATTAGGGGCAGTTGTAGTGTAATTATAAAACACCTACAGTAGTGTGCGAATTAATGTGTACACAAGTGATAATTAAAAAAACAGCATCTATTGGTTATAGACGAATAAAATTGAAAAGCGAACACAATTCAAATTGATTGAAAAAAATATGTCCTCCCTTAGCTTCAATAACTTCTTGAACACGTTTTGGCATGGAATAAATAAGAAATACATAAGTTTTTTCTGTTATTTGATGGTCCCGAAACCATATCTGGATTACAGCCTCAATCAGTTTTGCTTTTGTTGATGACGAAATATTTCGAGGACAAAAAGATATTATGCCTTGATTTGCCAGGAAACTCACACGATGTTAATCCTATTGAAAATCTGTAGGCTATCGTAAGAGCTAGACTTGCAAAATAGATTGCACAACAAAAGAAAAACTGATTGAGGCTGTAATCCAGATATGGTTTCGGGACCATCAAATAACAGAAAAAACTTATGTATTTCTTATTTATTCCATGCCAAAACGTGTTCAAGAAGCTATTAAAGCTAAGGGAGGACATATTTCACATTAAAGCAATTTGAATTGTTCGTTTTTCTATTTTATTCATCTATGACCAATAAATGCTGTTTTTTCACATTAATTCGCAGACTAATGTATTTGAAAACGATGTCATATACAGGGTGATTCAGTGAAGTGGGGCAATACTTCTGGGAGGGGTAGGGGGCACCATGACGACTCAAAATGATCTATCAATGTGGGGTCGGAAATGCTTCCCTTAGGTGCTAGGTGGCGCCGCATGTTGAGTCCATGCTTTCCTGTAGAGGATCGCCATTTTGTAAAAGGAGACCTATTCAACACCCACAATGCTCATGCCTGGGCAGAGGAGAATCCGCATTCAACACGATGTCATGCTGCACAGATTCGGTTTTCGGTGAATGTGTGGGCTGGCGTGGTCGGAGATCACATCATCGGACCTTACCTGTTGCCTTCTCGTCTTACAGGGAGTAACTACCTGCTATTTCTGCAGCAAGTGTTGCCCCAACTCCTCGAAGACGAGCACATTTCTGCGTCGATGCAACGGGCGATGTGGTACCAACACGATGGAGTCCCGGCCAATTTCAGCGGAGCCGTTCGGGACTACCTGGATGTTACATGGGGCCAACATTGGATTGGACGTGGTTGTCCCGTGCGTTGGCCTGCTCGGTCACCAGACATGTCATGCCTTGATTTTTATTTCTGGGGTCACATGGAAACACTGGTGTATGACACTCCTATTGACAACGCTGACGAGCTAGTTGCAAGGATCGCTGCAGCCGCCGGCCAAGTTCGAGATCGTCCAGGAATATTCCAGAACATTCGGGATTCCATGCGGAGTTGAGGCGAGGCCTGCATTTCAGCCTGTGGAGGACATTTTGAACACTTCCTGTGACCTGGGTTCCATTTGTTTCTGTACATTTCGGATTACAATAAATTTCATTCTCCAATACTGTTTCGGTTTACATTACCGGTTCAGGGAAGCATTTCCGACCCCACATTGATGGATCATTTTGAGTCATCATGGTGCCCCCTACCCCTCCCAGAAGTATTGCCACACTTCACTGAATAACCCTGTATAGATATTAGGTCAAGAATCCAATCTACACTGCAAGGCATAAAAAACACCAAAAGAATTTTTTATCACATCTACAAAATTAAGCCAATTGTAATAAAATTTTGAAAATCTATGATATGAATTTTGGCATGTCAGTTCCCCTACAAACTATGCAATTTGCGCCAGTTTTGTATCTCCGGCATAGGGTGTGGGAGAGTACATACATGTATATCACCGTGCCCAATGATCTAGGGGACATTGGAAGTGAATCCAGTATTCTTAACATTTCGAATTATGATTCGTAAAATGTAAAAGTTTGTCTATAAGATGCTCCATATAAATTCAGTCTTTGCAACATGTGTAATTTTCGTATGCAATTCGCAACTTAGTTTATAGACATGTTTTATATGTAGGTAAATATTTGACAATCTCCGTGATGGTTTGGCAACATGTTAGTGTGTTAATAATCTGACAGTAGGCAAGGCTAGGCTCACAAACTGCGTATCACAGGCACTGATGACTTGGGTAAATGATTGGCTTGGGATTATTGACATCAAGATCTGCGATCGGCGGCGAAGGAGCACGTGATTTGCTCATGCACACTTGTGATTCACTGATGTTTGGGATGGAGGAAGACACACCTTTTCGTGGCGTGAACCTGCAAGTAAAAATTTAATTGTCTTGCATATACGTAGAAAGAATACTTAATTAAGAGCTCTTTGCAGTCAATTTCCTTTGCAATGCTTTATAAGCCATCCTTGGTAGGTCCTGCAGTTTACGTCAACGTATACTTAAATGTCTGTTCCCCCAAAACCACATTCATAAGTTTTTAAAAACGTTTTTATGGAAATTGCCCCGTGACGCGCAAGGGACATGGATACATGTTTTCACATGTTCATGTTCAGGTAAACGTTTAATTTCAGTGAGAAGACGTTTATGTCAAGAATATAAATTTTACAATGGGAGACGTTTCAATACAACAAATTAAAAGCACATGTATATTTGCTGTTACAAAGAGCTGCTTTTCAACATCATGGGTTCACAACCACTGCTGATAATCCCTGCCTCCAAGCACGATGGAAGGAAATGGTTGCAGGAGCGTTTCTTTTGTACAGGGTGATTCAGTCAATTACGTGCGATTGTAATCGTTTATTACTCAGTAACTATTGATACATAGGAATGTCATATAGATTTCAAAATAAACTGTACACATTGGAATTTGACACCACAATTGGCAACACTGTGTATGATTACATCTGCTAAGCAATTTAAACCTACCAGTATTGTTAAAGGTAAGAAGAAAGGTGCCTCGTGTTCGCACACTGCAGGTAGAGCAAATTCGCGCGAGCGTTGTCAACTCACCAACAAAGAAATCTGTCCGCAGGCTTTCAATGGAGAATAACTTGCCCTACACGACCGTGTGGAAAATACTGCACACAGATGTTAACATGTATCCCTATAAAATGCATGTTGTGCAGCAATTGTCCAACACGTGCCATCAGAAGCGTATTGACTTCGCTGTAGAGTTTGGGAACGCAATTGAAGGAGATGATGAACTCCTGAACAAAGTGTGCTTTAGTGATGAATCCTATTTTCATTTAAGTGGAGATGTAAACCGGCAAAACGTAAGGTTTTGGGCAACGGAAAACCCCCAAAAAATTCATAAGACTCCTCTTCATCCGCAAAAACTCCTCGTGTGGTGCGCCCTGTCCAGTGTACGCCTCATTGGCTTTTTTTTAGGTTACGTCACTGCCAAGTCTTACCTAGACATGCTCAATAATTTCTTCTTTCCTGAGCTCAGAAGGTTGCGTATGGCATTACGAAATCAAAGGTTCCAGCAGGATGGTGCAAGGCCCCATACGGCTAGAGAGGTTCTGAATTTTATTCATGACAAATTCAACAACCGGTTCATCTCTAACCGTTTCCCAGACCTCTTCAACGACGGAATCAGCTGGTCACCGACTAGTCCCGACCTAAACCCGTGACTACTTTCTGTAGGGGTTTCTTAAGGAGTAGGTGTTCAACACATGCCTCCGAAACATGGAAGAGGTCCGTCAGGCAATCACCGAATGTTGTGCATTGGTGGACAATGAGATGCGAAGAGCCGTGCTTTTATATTTTGCCCTAAGGCTTTGTCGTGTTTTACTAAAGAACGGAGGACACATTGAGCAAGTTATACATGAAGTGTAAAATTCCCATGTGTAAGGTTCATTTTAAAATCTATGTGGCATCCCTTTGTTTCATAGTTACTGAGTAATAAACGATTAAATTCGTATGTAATTGACTGAATCACTGTGTATATCGCAATATAATGCTGATATATAATGAAATATTATTAATGCAGTATGTACCGTGAGTGCATTAAATGTCCATCTTTGCACCCATCCGTCTCAGAGCCAAGATGGCGTTGACTGCCTTCTGCATGACGGCGCACACGACATCATCGCATAAAACCACTCTATTCGTTCGAAATCGACCCAAATCAATTAATCTACCGATTACTCAAAATATATCACCTGCCAACGTCTCTTAATGACGTAACGCTTCAGTTTTCTCTTATCCAGGTTTCGGACTTCACGTTTTTCACGCTGTCAAAAATATACATGCATGTTTTAGCTTGGCACCTGAGAAATTTACGTCTTCATTATATATTCTCAAAGTATGAACCTGCAACCAAGGATGTTTCAGGCACTGTGCTGCTGTGAGGCGTTGTCTGTACAAATAAAATGAAAGGAATCCCATCAGTTAGATAGAAAATTACTTTTTTTTAAATTTAGATATTATTAGGTGGAAATTCATGGTTTGCAATAATTACTACAGTCGACCCCAATCAAGGGCGGATTTACGCCTAGGTCAACCGGTGACTATTTTAACTGAACCAGTGCTGGTAATCGACCTTATAATATAATTACACAAGTTCTACAATATTTCGCTCTTTTACAGCATAGGAAGTTCTAAGAAGGGCCCAAAAGGCAGCAGTAAAAAGTTCAAATGGAAAATAAAATGCGTAAAGGTGAAATGACCTGTATGAAGAGAAAATGTGAATTTTTTTGGTAAATTTGGTCATTTCACCTTACCCATTTTATTGTTGACCGTGTATTTTGATTGTTTCATTAATTAGCTATTCCGGAATTTTGGCATAACCTTTATGGCTTCCAATGTAATAATGAAATGACATTGTACTCATTTCAACCTTATTGAAAATAATTTTTAACGCAGCACACCTGACTTGTCGTGAAATGCAAACCTAACATTATTCCCTCAATGTTATCAAAATACCGAGTGAGTTATAAGTCCAGTGACGGCCTGTTGTTTTTGTCAATGAATGGTGTAGGAATGGAAACGCACATGGAAAGTACTCAGCAGATTGGGGGAATCTGACCATGTGCCCATTGGTGACCTTGAAAGGTGGGATCAATGTCATTGAAATGCTAAATTTGTAATTATTGGTGCTAGTGGGCCTATCATTTAGCTAAATGTTCAGCGCCGTGTTCTAAACATAATGCAGCAAACAGATTGAAAATCGGATAAACAATGCAAAAGTCATGTGGAAAAAACCGGAATGTGCAGCCCCTGTGAAAAGCTTTCCTAACCAATACCCTGGTATGTGCTTCCCTGCCTTGCAATTGCATGCTGTTTGTGTACAACAAAAGAGCTGGCTGAAAAGCTTTTCACAGGGGTGCAATTACGGTTTTTTCCACATAACTTTGGCATTGCTTATCTGATTTTCAATATGTTTGCTGCATTATGTTTAGAACACGGCACTGAACATTTCGCTAAATGATATCAGCCCACTAGCGCCAATAATTAAAAAAGTTAGCATCTCAATGACCTTGATCCCACCTTTCAAAGTCACCAATGGGCACATGGTTATTTAGCCCCCAACTTGCTGAGTACTTTCCACGTGTTTCCATTCCTACACCATTCATTTACAAAAACAACAGGCCGTCACTGGACTTATGACTTGCCTGGTATATAATATGGAACCGGACATTTCACTCGCACAGAATACTGTACACAGAATGTCCTTTCTACAATAAATGTAAAAATAAAGGATTGCAACGAGTACAATGAATGAAATGTTACACATGTTACTCAGAACGCAAGAAATTTAAGTTGTGACTACTACATACAGTAGAGTCTCGCTTATCCGGCATAAACGGGCGGGTTTCCATTCCTTGAACCATGCTGAAACCAGTGGTAAATAAAGAAAATCTATAGCAAGTCTGTGTTATCATTAACAACTCATCACGCTGGCGCAATCACAGTTTTCCAGCAGTGGTCGAATACTTTTGGCCGGGGGTTGTGCTTCAAATAAAACACAAATAAAAAGTTAAACACATGAAAAATATTTAATAGTGGGAAGGGATGATTGGGAAATGAAGCGTTTCTTGCTCCTTCATTTCCCAGAACGCGTTCTATTTCCCAAATGCTACCCCTAACATCACCCACGGACGACGATTTTCGACTGTCTTCGGTTTTTCAGTTTTTTTTTATTTAGATTTAAAATTTAAGGGCCGCCGGATAAGCGAGGGCTGGATAAACGAAACTCTACTGTATCTGAGATTTTCAATGAATTTTTTGGACTGCTCTGGTATCTGATACAGCCGATACAGGAATTTACTTTGCAACTATTTTCTCTGTTAGTCTAGAGTGGAATGTCATTTATGCCCATAAAATATGCGTTTATTGTTGCATTAATGTATGCTAAGTTCCAAGCTTGATTTCAGTTGGTTTTGTTAAAACTTCTGACTGTGCATACTAAAAGCATACTTGTAATATTATGGTAATATCTTACTCCTTGTCCTTTAAGAGTAATTTCCGTATAAAGTCTTTGGCGTCATCAGATATATTGTCAAAAGCTTCATCGTCAAAGTCATATTCAGCCATGGTGACATTGGCCATTGTGTGAGCCTCTGTATCACCCATGAAAGGTGAAAGGCCAGATAGCCTGAAAAGGAAAGAAAGGCAATATAATGCCATGCAGTGGAATTCGTTTAAGTGTCGTTTGCTTAGGTGTCACTTTTGGTTTTTGTCAGCCCAGCAGCGAAAGATACAGTTGACAAAAAATGTATTTGCACACCCCAGAATAACTCATTATCTGTAACATGAAACGAAAGATTTATCTCAAATTTGGTATAACTACATGAGAAATACATTGATATTCATGTATAGCAAAACTAAATTGGAAATAATGAAAACTGCAAAAGTTATGAAAATAAATGACATATTTGACTGCAAGAGAAGTATTTGCACACCTCTCTTAACATTATTTAGAAGACATTGTTCTCTCAACAGCTCCAAGAGAATCGGTTTCCAGTTTATTTAATATAAATTACAATAATTTCATATTAAGTTGATTCATTTATTTCTGAAATGACACCAAAAACTAAGGAGTTATCACAGGAGGTAAGAAAACGAACTCATTGTTGATCTTCACAAATCAGGAGAAAGTTTTCGTGCAATTGCAGAAACTGTTAAAGTATCATTTTCTTGTGTTCGATACATCATAAAAAAAGTACGAAGAAACAAAGAGTAGCAAATAAATCAGATCAGGGTGCCCAAGCAAGCTTACAGTGAAGACCAAACAAGACGTTGTCAAGAATGCTTTGAAAAACCCCATGCTCACTGGTCAAAATCTTGCTGAAGAAGTTAAGACCGAGAAAAAACCACTTCATGAATGAGGCCAATAGCAAAAAAAAATCTACAGTTTGCTTTGGAATACAAAGATAATCCCATAGAGTTTTGGGAAAATGTAATTTTTTCTTATGAGAGCAAATTTGAAGTTTTCTGTCCAAGAACCATAATAACAATTTAGAGGAAAAACAACACAGCCTTGAATCGCAACAATATTCTCCCTACTGTGAAACATGGTGGAGGTAATGTCATGGTTTGGGGATGCATGGCTTAAAATGTGTTTAGGAACTTTGGCTTTTGTGGAATCCACAATGACAGCCATAGTGTACATAGATGTGTTGCACCATAATT
This sequence comes from Glomeris maerens, assembly GCA_023279145.1. NCBI lineage: Eukaryota > Metazoa > Arthropoda > Diplopoda > Glomerida > Glomeridae > Glomeris > Glomeris maerens. The sequence goes on along the minus strand of WWPM01005673.1, from coordinate 3,154 downwards.
TAGGAAGGAGTGCAACTAAATTAGGGCTGCAGCACACTTACCACTTTCAACAGGACCAGGATCCAAGACGTACAGCAAGCGTAACAAATGAATGGCTACTTTACAATGCAAGAAAACAACTTCTAATGCCTTCACCATCTCCCAACTTGAATCCTATGGAGAATTTGTGGCATCGATTGGATTGTGAAGATAGAAAAACGAAATTAAGAGCAAAACTCATTTAAAACAAGTGCTCCTGGAAGCTTGGGATAAAATAAGTCCTGAGGCCACACAAAAATTGGTGGAATCAATGCCTCGTAGACTGGAGGCCAAAGGACGTCACACCAAGTATTAGTTTCAGCCAGATGACCAATCCTGATGGGCTGAATAACCAAATGGGAAGTGTGCAAATACTTTTTTGCAGCCAAGTATTTGATTTATAGTCATAACTTTTGTAATTTCCATTATTTCCAACATGTAGTTATACCAAATTTGAGTAAAATCTTTCATTTCATGTCACAGATAGTGAGTTTTTCTGGGGTGTGTGCAAATGCATTTTTTCAACTGTAATACATTATTTTAATGCCATTTCAAAGCCATTATTCCAGTTTTGTGTAATACAGTTGTCCACTTCTTTCACTTATCAAATGCCGTGATTTTTTTGGGGCTTCGCTTCATGTTACTTCGCTGAAATGTCAATCCCCCCTACAGGTGACACTTAAACGAATTCCACTGTATGTTGAAAACAATTTCTTTTGGAATGAATGGTAAAGGATGTGACACTTACAAGACATAACAGATGACTCCAACACTCCACATATCTGTCCCAAAACCTATTTGCTCGAAATTTACCACTTCTGGTCCTACAAATTCCGGCGTTCCAAACATTACTTGTAGCTTCTTTTTAGGATCAAATTTCCGGGCTAGTCCGAAATCGATCAGTTTTATGCGATTTCCTGTTCTTGTCATGCAAAGTACGTTTTCAGGCTACAATAATGGGGAAAGTATTTTTGCGTCAAACCTTAAAGTGTGAGAATAGTGTAGGAAAGCTCTCATTATTGCAGTATTCAAAACATTGAAAAATCACTGTAAAATGCAATGAGCTATTCGTTAATTCAAAGTAATTCCTTGCTTTGCACCCTGATATTGCGAAAGGACTATTGTTCAAATTCGATTATTTCCTGAAAACTGTTAATTGTAAAATATTTTCTATTTAGAATTTCCAATAGGGCAGAACGAAAAGTAAAGCCTGTTTGCCTGTAAAAGGGGTCTATATCGAAAAGTGAATATTGTCCCGTGTGCTAGACATATGGAGCTTTCATTCCGTGAAATAATTTTTTAAAATCCGTCAAAAACTAAAAAAGTTACAGGCAAACAGGCATTACTTTTCGTTCCGCCCTAGTGTATTAGGTGCTGTACAAATTGCAACGCTTTCAATAGGAATCCACTATAACTCCAGATTTCTAAGAAATCCAAGCAATTGTTATCGACTGACAACCATTAATGCTATCTGCGTAGGACAAAAGAGGGTAGATTATTTATGGGTGAATGGAGGCTTGTGAAACATTAATAAAATGAACTTCGAAATTGAAAAGCGGAATATCAGTGATATTTCATGTCCAAAATGAAATTCTGCAATAATACCTCTTGATAATACTTATTATATAATGTAAGTTGCTCACAAATTACCTTCATGTCAAGATGCAATATATTCTTCGAATGCATGAATTCAACTCCTTCACAAATTTGTCGCATAAAAATTGTACACACAACTTCAGTTAGAATAAAATCGTCATCGATGACCCTTTCGAACAATTCTCCTCCTTCGATCCTAAAATGTAAATATAATTATGATGCATTCTGTGTCATTTAGCCTATATTTAGTTACAGAGATAATAGTCACAATTCTAAAACAAGACACATTTCTTTCTGTCCATCATCAAAGGCATCATAAAGTTGTAATAATCTGGGATGTTGGAGACATTTCATGATTTCAACCTCTCTTTCAACATCTTTGCGATCCTCGGCTCTTAGTGTTGATATGAATTTTGCAGCCAATGTTTTTCCAGAAGTCTTCTCCACGCATCGGAATACGGTTCCAAATTTTCCCCTATGTTGTGACAAAGATTAAGATACGTGGGTCATAATGTATGGAATTATAAGAGTTATGACAAATTGCTTAAAGTGAAATATTGCAGTATCCAATTTAAATTTTGCGAAACTACTGAAAATGGAAGCTCGTGATAATTGTGCGGCATGTGGCCTTCGCAGTTTATTGCTTTCGCAGCGTTTCAACCGCTAATGAAATGCTATGATTGTCGAATTCAATGATGATGCAATCACTGGTATGTATAATTAATAAACTTTCTGATTTTAGGTTCCGAAATATCTTAATTTCATGCTGAATTTCTTGCAATAGTTGTTTGAATTAGACTTGATCTTAGAAATTTAATAATGTTGTCCAGACCAATTTTTTCCACATAACTTGCGGAAAATTGTCACCAGAACAAATTACACTGGTCAACGCGATTTTGCATCGGTACAACATAATGTTTTTCTGAAGTATTTTGAAACGTAGAAAACGAATTTGAAGTCCAAAAGTTTCTATCACGTCACAATTTTTTCTTATGATGGTGATTTCAGTAATTAAACAAGTCCAATTTTCACTTGTTTTACTATTGCAAGAGACCTATTGGGTCTGCAGACTCATTGTTATCCTTAAATGAAAGCAAATGAAACGTACAACAAGTGTAATTCATGTGACTTTTCTTGTAGAATGAACGGTTATGCTGATATTTGGCCCGAAATTAGAGAAAAACTTAAAATTCTCGTTTTTTTAACAAAATTTCCACTTTGAAAGTGTCCTATCTTGGAAACCATTGGACATAAAAATCTGCGGTTCGGCTTAGATTGTTGCAAATCTAATTTACTTCAACAAAGGCAATAACGACTAATGTTGACAAATGCATAATGTACGAGGTATAAAACTTATAATGCAACCAGTGAAAAAGAAATTGCAGTTTTCCCTCTAGTATGCAGCGAACATAGGTGCTTAGCCATACGAAGAAAGTGTTCAAATGTTTATTTATTGCAAATACCGTCAAAAATCGTCATTTAGACATAGAAAACTACACTACCCAATGTTTACTACATGCCGTTTTTCCTAAGTGAAATG
>WWPM01005672.1:0-10974 GCA_023279145.1 Glomeris maerens | reverse complement strand
AAAAAAAATTAATATTACAGTCTTTTTTTGGAAATTATTAAAGTAAAAACTCAAAATATGGCTGATTCGGAATCCGTTGGAATTTTTGAACTATCCCAACTCATTGCGGATATAAAAAGGTGGGCTATGCCAAATTCTGCGTGGGCCAAAAATTGAAATCATTGCCTTTTTACAAACTTTACTGAACATCACTACATTCGGGCAAAAAAAAACAGAGTCGGCCAACCGGAATTCGGTGAAAAAAATACAAAAATGTGGGAATTAGTTATGATCATCGACTGTATAAATATAGTATGTATAAATGTGTATTTATGCACATTAAATGTTGTAGCAAATTGTATGTACATTAATTGCGAAAGATGTTAATAGCGAGCATTAAAATTAGTATACATACATAATTGACCTGAACTAGAAAGTGCTAGCCGAAATGCGCCTAGTTATCTTTGAAGCTGAAATAATGGTTGTGTGGGAACTGATTTGTAGAGAAACTGACCTCCCTTTTATATGAAAAGGACAGGAAGTGGTCATCTTAAGTGTTCTGGAAGGTTCTAGAAGCCTCTAGTATTAGACAGGAAGTAATGACATAACGAACTGTAAACGACCTTATAGTTAACCCTCGGGGGGGGGGGGGGGCACAATTGCAGAACTAAATCAGGTGCAATGGACTGAGAGGAAGATAAAAATATTTTAGACTCCCCTCCCCATAATTAATTTGAATTCAAGACAACAATAGTGCATCCTTTGTTAGGGTCTAAGGAATTGAAAAATACAAAATACAGTAGAGTCTCGATTATCCGCGGGGGGTCGGGGCTCAGCCTTCCGCGGATAATCAAAACGGCGGATAACACGGAGCATCGCCCAATTTTTTTTTTTACAATTTACGCGCACTGTACGTACTACGTACTGTTCATATATACGTACAATGTATGTGCTTTACATGTCTAAACATATTTACATTATGCCTCTGTTGCCTAAAGAGCAACTGAATCTTTGTTGGGCGTGGCAAAACACTGACGGTCGTCCAAAGTTCGGCTTATCCGACCGGTTTATCCGAGTATTTCCGTGTTAACCGCGGTGATATCGCGGTTAACACGGAGCCCTCGGTTGAGACATGTACCGCGGTTAACACGGAGCATCGGATAACAGGGACTCTACTGTACAGTAGAAGCTCGCTAATCCGGACTTGGTGGGACCGTCGTTCGGATTAATGAAAATCCAGATTAGCCGAGTGCATATTTTTAACCGTGAAAAAAATTATGAATGTTTTGCATATGCTAAAATCAACCAATAAACTGAGACATTTATTTTATATGTACGTACTGTATTTAAAACATTTAACAAGGGAAACACACAGTAGGAGCAAAATAATCATTTATGTGTAAAATACAGTGGCGGACCTTTGTTGCAATTTCGGCAATTTACACTTGGCAACATGGGTTTAAAATGCAATAAAATTGATTAAAATGTAGTGTGATCAACCTTATTAATGATTTATTGATAGATACAGTTTTCGATATTGAAAATTAAATTGTGTCTTTCTTCCGTGATCAATGTATTTCCGGTATAGCATAAATAGCGGTGCTTGAATTGATCACAGATGAAAGACAATTTTATTTTCAATATTGTATGCCGTATCTACCAATATACTATCATCAATAAAGGTGATCATAATTCATTTTAATCAATTTTATTGTATTTTCAACCCATGTTCTTCAACGAATGTCCAGGTTCCAAAGTGTGATAATACAGTTTTCATGATTTTTTTCGGTGGTTTACCGTATTATGTCTATTATTTGGGTCAGAAACATTTCGTAGTACTCTTTAATCAATATAAAAATAGATTTAACTATAAAATAAATTTTTAATTGCCGAGATTGCAACAAAAGTGCATGTTCTTCAATGAATGTCCGCCACTGGACAAGTAAAATACAAAGCCAAACCGAAAATTTTATTTTTTTTTCAGTCCGGATTAGCGGGGTCCGGATTAGCGAGCTTTTACTGTAGAATCGAAAAGAGCAAATTAAATAAACAGAATAAATTTTAAACTAAAACACGGGAAATTGCAATAACCTTTTAAATATTGTACAAAAAATAGAGAAGTGAAAAGCTGTGGATGAATTGTTGGGGATGAATTGCAGTGTATAAATTGCGGTGGATGAATTCTTGGGGATGAATTGTTTGGGATGAATTGTTTGGGATGAATTGTTAGGGATGAATTGCTGGGGATGATTTGTTGGGGATAAATTGCTGGGGATGAATTGCTGGGGAAGAACTGTTGTTGGGACGAATTGCAGCTGGGATGAATTGCTAGGGATGAATTGGTGGGAATGATTTGCTGGGGATGAATTGCTGTTGGGATGAATTGCTGGGGATAAATTTTCCGGACACCACGCAATTGTATTTATTCTCATTGTTGTGGGTGTTTCTCCTAACGGTGGGGTCGATGACGGCTTGTAGACTGCGACGTCCCCGTAGTAACGTCGATCCACAGTGGCTGGGCGCTCCTTAAGTCCTCTTGGTGTCGGGAAGACTGGCCGCTGATGGTGCTTCTCGAGGAGGGCGAACAGATCGTACAGCTTGGCAAGCGTCGGGGTCCTTGATGACCGCTGTGTTGCGACGTCTCGGAGTAGAGCGGCTGGATGGCGATGGTGCTCGATGCGTGGCCCTGGTGGTTCCTGGAAGATGTGTCGACTCGCTGCTTGGAGATCTCGGACGTGTCCTGCGGGAGGATTGCTGCATCGTCGCTGACGCTCGGTGAGTTTGACGTCGATCCCTTAAAGTCCGTGTTCTGCTTCCGACAGTCAGGTTTACGGGCTCATTCAAGTCAAGGAGGTAATTGCTACCACAAGCCGAGTTACTGGCTTTTATTTCCCAAGACAGGGTTTGAGCAAAGAATGGATCACATACAGTATTTGTACACCTCATTTTACTCAAACTAGGCTGTGCCATGTAGAGGCTAGTACTGCTGCGCAAGGCAGCTGCTCAACTGATTTGTACTCAGTTGGGCCAGCTGATTTTGGCCTAACCATGCGCCACTGTTAACATATCGTTTATATGTGTTAAATCGATACATTAGACGTGTAAGATCGCGTCCGTATACATTTGTACATTTATCTGGACTCATTAAACGTGTTTGAATCGAAACTACGTGTTTGGCGATCTTTTAGGCCATTGGTCGTGACGCGGCGCGGAGGCGTGGCCGGATCGATTCCATTGGCTGCGGAGACCTTTGCATGCAAAATCATTAATAACTCTTAAACATAAGGGGATAAGGAAGACAGACTTAACACACAAGTTTTTAGGCTCACGGCAAGGCTCTGTGAGGCCAAAGAAGCTGTACGAGACAGCTGCTTTTTCTTCTGAAGAAAGTAAGGGCTTATTTATATGGGTTTTTACAGTGCCGGGCCCATACGTGTTAATACATGTGTGTATGTTACCGGCCGAAACGAAATGCAGGCCGCGTCGACTCGGCGCCGGCTGTGGTAGTAGTATTTATTTTATTTCTTAATCTTTTACAATCTCGAAAGGGGGGTAACTTTCCCGCCAATCTAACTTCTCCACCCTCCTATATCAAATATTCTCTTTCCAGTATTTTCCATCTTCCTTCAGCCACTTCTTTACTTTTCTCCTTCTCCATGTTTTCTCTCTCCAACCTTCCTCTGTCTTACATCCTAGCAAACTGTGTTCTACCGTGTCCTCTTCCTTGCAATCTGGGCACTGCCTCTCGTCCCATCCTTTCCAGTATTGTGAAGCCTTCACATCATTTCCTGCTCTTGCTCTTGAAAACTTTACTTGTTCTCGTCTCTTAAACATCTTATTTTTCAGGTATTCTGCCATTCCCTCTACTGGTACCAGTTCCGTATAAATCTCATTATACTTTGATTTCTGTGCTTTTTCTATTAAGCCTTGCCTTTCTATGTCTCTAATCCTCCTCTCCAACTCAAACTCCACGCTTTCCCCTCTACCTTCCATCCCATCTATCTCTTCCAAAGACAATCCAATCTCTCCCAGTATCTTGTTTCTTCTCTCTCTCCACCTCTTCCTCTTCTCTCCTTCCTTCCCTTCTCTCCTCCAGTCTATTCCCGCTCTTATATACGTCTCTCTTCCTAACCCACCTTTTTTCTTCTCGTATCTGTACGCCCTCTCCACTGATTTCCTCCACAAAGTCGTCCCTCCTACTTCCAGTTGGACCAGCCACCCTGGAGTGTTCCATTCAACTCCCAGTACCCATCTTGCATATTTCTGGTATATTCTGTCCAGCTCCTTCCTCTTCTCCCATCCCCAAATCTCCATGCCATAAAACATAACTATTTGTACCATTCTTTCAAATAATGTGAACCTAAGCTTTATATCTTCCAAAAACCAGCGCTCCCCTATTCCCCACATCTTCTTCATCACTGTCATTGCCTTCTTATTCATTTCTTTTATGTGTTTATCAATACCGTTGTTACTTTGCAGCATAAAACCCAAATATTTGTACTCCTTCACTACTTGAATTTCCCTCCCTTTCCATAGCCATTTTTCATCCTTCGCTCTTACAATTTCTCTTGCATATCATTATTTGTGTCTTTCCCAAATTTAACTCCAATTTCTGCGCTTCTAAATACTTCTCTAAACATTTAATCATTCCCCGTAATTGTTCACTCTCCTTTGCTATTATAACCACGTCGTCCGCAAATGCACCCATCACTACCTTATGTCCTCCCAGGATCACTCCTCCCTCCTGATTTCCCTGTAGCTTTGCATCCATGTCTGCAATATAGTTATTGAATAGCATCGGACTCAGCGGACAGCCCTGTCTTACCCCCTATTTGTTGTAAAACTTTGCGAGAATACTCCTCCCAACTTCACAACATTCTTGGTCTCTCTATATATTCTCCTAACATTATCTACCAACTCTTCGGCGCCGGCTGTGCCGACGCGGCCGGCCGAACTCGGCCGCGTCAGCACAACCTGATTTTCGTCGATTTGAGCCGACGCGGGGCGCCTCTGCGTCGGCTGTGTCGACGCAACCCGACGTCGGTGCAGTCTACAAATACCGGTATCATATCGAATATCATAATTGTGCCAGTAAAATGCTATTTGTACAAGCGTATACGCCTAAAACGATTTAAAATTAACATTTTCTGTCATGTGAACTACAATTGATTAATTATTTTATAAGTCATGTGAAAATAAACTAATGTGGAAAAGTTATCAGTTATCATTTTGAAATTCGATATGATACCGGTATTTTTAGACTGCACCGACGTCGGGTTGCGTCGACACAGCCGACGCGGAGGCGCCGCGTAGGCTCAAACCGACGAAAATCAGGTTGTGCTGACGCGGCCTGCGTGTCGACTCGGCCGGTAACATGTATACTATAAAAACATACCCAGCGATTTAACTATAAAGGTTAATGCATAACACTTTCAAACAACAAGGGTTTCATCATATTATAGACTTGTTTTCTTTATAGTAAATCGGGAGCCAGTTCGATTGAGGTGCCAAGGCATGCGGCGTAGGCGCGCAGGTTCGAGGCTGGGTTGGAAACCTGACAAAACCATAGCAGCGCTTCGCGCTGCTTGGGGGGGCTCCGCCCCCCCAAACCCCCTGGCCTCGCTTTGCTCGGGGAAACCTAACCTAAACTTAAAGATATTCACTCCTGAAGTCAGAATGGAGATGGGCGGCGAGCTTTAGCCTCGAACCCGTGCGCCGACGTCACATGCCTTGGCACCTCAATCGAACTATACCCGTAAATCGTTACAAGCCCTAAACACAATTGTTTGTATTTGTTCAGGTTTATTTTATTAATGCAGCCAAAGCTCTGAGGTGTATGCTTTTCCTTGTAGATGGCAGCGCCATTTCTCTGCCTTGGTGGTGACCTTTGGAGATCGTAGCAGGAGCTACTATAAGCTAGAGCGCCGTACTAATATACTGCATGCTCAGTTATACAATGGTTTTTTAGGGGTGATCTAGTAATTAAGTCCTGATTCAAATATGAGTACTAATTATGTTACACAGTTTTGTACAAACAGCGAAATAAAGATCAGTGAGCTTAGTCTTAAACCTATACCCTAAAATACATCTTATTGTGAGTTTGTTATGCGTGGTGGAACAGCGGTTACATAACATTAGGAACACCGGTGTCCTTATGAATGCAAAGTTTATATAAAACTTGCATTTCAGACGATACATTTAAGTTAACAACTCTAAACGTTATTGGTCTATAATTGTCAGCATAGAACCAAACGTTAACTAACTCCTAGGAGGAGGCATGCGTACATAAGCGCTACATAAAAGCGCATATTTTGGGCTACCCTTGCAAAAACGACGATGAGAGCTTTTTTGAATGTTCGTCGTTTTTGCAATGGCAGATTCTAATGGACGCCCCTGCTCACACAGAAGTTTGCGCGCCAATTTTGATTAAAAAAATTAAATAGCCCTTTTGCCAAACCCCCCAATTCACCCGACATTGACCCTTCAACTTGTTTTAATTCCCTGAATAAAAAGGGACTTGAGAGGAAAATGTTTTGGCGACGTTATTGAGGTTAAGAAATAAACGCCGAACATGCAAAACAGTTCTCACTAAAAAATTAACACCGAATAATTTTTTTTTTGACGAAACTTGGTTTACTTAATAGTATGGACTTACTCTACACTCTGTTAAAAGCGGAATGCGGAACTGCAAAAACTGTGACCACAAAAAAATCAGTCTACGAACTTTTCGGTACCCCTACATTAAATTCAATTTGTTTATTAAAGATGGCAATACTTTACTTCCATTAAGTCTTACAGAAATTCAGCAGAGCAAATTCACTATTAATATTAATTATAGTAAATCATGTTGTTTAGTGTATCCAACAATTTTCTGTTTGCAGATGTCCCAACATGCAAATGGGTTTAAAATCCTCATACAGAGTTTCCCAAAAGGTCGTTGCCAAACTTACAGGGTATACTCCCTGCATAAAAACAAGACATAAATCTCCGTAAATCTCCTATAAACCCATGTCCCACAACGCGTTAGTTTTTAAGTAGCACCTACATAAAATGTGACATCCATAATTTATGCTCCCCACATCCTATAATCCTCAGCATTGTATTGTTTTGCGAATGCGATGTCAGCAGTTCCTCAAGGAAAAGAGGCTCAATTTCTCATTGGACATTAATTTATAATGTGTTGGTCGGAGCAATATCCACCACTACCAAGAGCAGCGTTAAATATATGTACATAAAGCTTTTTGCGTGTTTTGCAGTCAAAAATTTCAATCAATTCAAAATCAGGGATTTAAAACTGTTTGGAAATGTTTTTTATTTTACCTCGCTAATCGGTCAGATTGGAATCCGATCAACGCCATCTTTCAAAGTGACGCATTTAACAAAAATTATAATCTTCCAGTTTGGCTGCGTCACGCAGTGGGCGAGTTGATTGATAGATTGAGCTGAAAATTTGTACTAATATGTCAAATACACTCGGGTACATAGTTACCAAATTTGGTAAATTTCTTTAAAAGTTATCTCAAAAGTTACTAGCAAATAAAAATGTGGGCCCTTTTTTGGGACACAGTGTAAGTTATATTGATTACGATTTCTATTTTCGCAATTTCTTGGAAACAATGTTTAATCCCCTAAAGATTTACAAATTCAACATGATATTGTGTCCGCAAAAGAAGATTTACATGTTTGTTTTTTACAATGTTGTCACGTCATCGTATCACATCCACTAATTTGCAAAGAGAAGGTATATGCAAATGACAAGAATTTATTGCAGGTTTAGTCCTTCAAAGAATTGGATATACAAATCCTAAAATCCCCATCATCACCAACCTTTTTATTCGATGTCAGCATCTGTTCCAAGAAAACACACTTACTTTCTTATTGGACAATATAGTATAGCGGGTTTGTCCAAACGAGATTCCTAACTACTATTGGCTGCTATTAAGAAATATAAATTGATTTCTGCACATCAAAAGTTCACATTTCATCTCATCACTGACTTGTCGAAGGAAAATCAGAAGGACAACTGCGCACTAAGCATTGTAAGTACAGAAAATATTTTTTCAGTATGAAATTAATTAGCAATCCGTTGAGATTATTAGAGTGTCTCATAAAAGATATACCAATCTTCTATTGAATTGAATTTGTAAGCAAACGGTACAATGGTGATATTCGTTAACCGTTAGATAAGAATTTCTATAAAAAAAAATGGCCGCTGCGAAAACATAACAATGAATATCTTATTTGGGGGGAAAATAACATTTGCTTTCTATGAATTTATAAGTAACTTGGAAAGAGTATATTCTCATTGAAGCTGGAACAGAAATCACAATATACCATAAATATTTGAACAATTTTTCCCTCGTTTAGTTTATACAATGATTCATACCGTAAATTCTCATTTAATAGCCCAGTCCCTATTAACCCCCCAATCCCTATTAGCACCCCATGCGTTTCACTCGGGGAAGAAATAACGCCCCCTCCATAATAACGCCTCATGAGGGATTAATTGAGTCGCAGAGTACAGATGTTAATGTATCTGTTTTGGAGGGAAAATTCCCGATTGCCCTTTGTCTTTTTGATGAGTCACCAACTAGCAGCACATTCACTGTTCAGGTAGGACCATATATGGGCACGACCTTTCATTCTCTTACAATTTCTGAGAGCTAGGATGAATACCACGAAAAAGCAAAGATCTTGAGTTTGCTAAACAAAAACAATTTCCGAAGTAGCGATGGAGTTCAAAATAGATTGGAAATGTGTTCATGACTAGATGAAAAAGGAGACTTCAATCGGTATGATTTTAGAAAAGCTCAAATTACCTTTAAATGAAACTTGAATCCTGTGAATAGGAATCTTGAATTGGAAAAAAATATTGAGCGGTGGACGGTGATGTTGAATAGTGGCTCCAATTTTATGTCAAAAATGTAATAAAGTGTTCACAAAATTAAGTTAAAATGAAATAATGCCCCATCTCTAATAACACCCCAATCTCTAATAGCACCCCATGGCAAAAGTCTGAGATTTGAATAACGCCCCCGGGGAATTAAATGAGAATTTCCGGTAGTTTAACATTGCACAAGCTTGCTTTGAACTGATTTAGAACACAATTTTCATTTGAAAAATTGAATTCTGGACAAGATTGGAAAAATCTTCAGTCTCTATGAATTTTGTGATTGAACTTCCGCGTTCCCAGGAAATTAAACACGTGAAAGTAACGTTCTGCACTGTTAGGCCAGTCAAATTAGACATTAAAATCGCAAAGTGTGATGTAGTTCTGATTTTTTGACATGTTGTTAGGACCAGTTAGGGTAGTGTGAACGCAAGTTTGCAGCTTCGAAAAACCTGTGCTCGTTGCGCAATATGCAAAAAACCGCAAAATTTTCAGACTTTTTCCGGTTATCGCCTTATAACGCATAGACTACGCGTTTGTCGGTATTAGTCTTTATTATCATTGTTAAAGTACAGTACATTTGCAACAGTTTAAGCCCAATCGCAGCTTTTTTTGGTCAAGTAGTTTCCGAGATATGGCACTTTACAAAGTGGACATTTTTCACAAAAAATGAGAGTTTCGAAATTTGCTCTTGTTTGGGGCCAAATATCGGCCTAACCGCTCATCCTACACGAAATGTCATAAGGAATGGAGTTATAGTAAATTTTATTGGCTTCCATTTAAGCACAAAGCGAGTCTGTACGCCCAAATAGTTCTTTTGCAATCGTAAAAAGGAAAAATATGATTTTTTAAATAAATAAGCCTAAGCACTATTAATGACTATTTGTGGGCACTCAAAAAGAATGGAATCATGAAAGGTTTTTTGTCAATAGAGAGGGGGAAAAAGAGACAGAATCATTATCAGTGGTTTAGAAAATATGCATGATATAAAAAAATCTTGTCAATCAGTCATTAAAACGGGTCATTCCATTCCAAGGACCTGTGGCAGATGCTTGGCCCTCTCCAATTTCGTTCATATTTTTCTGTAATATACCCATTCATACGGTGTTAAAATCTGGAAAATATGAAGTCAATATCTTTATCGGTTTAGCTGTTATAAAAGTTTCCGTAAAGCATCTGCAACTTCTGAGGAGACATTTTTGCATAGTTTCACATTGCTATCCGTCAACCACACTGCCCACAGCCATGAAACTTGGCATATTTACTAACATTGTGGTGCTAAAAACGATGCTGCTATTGGCAGACTTGGGAAACCTATATATTTTTCAAAATTATTGTTGAAATTGGCCACATTTATACGTGAAATATTTTATGCATGTGTTCCAAGACAAATATCTCAAATGACGTCACCTCAGATTTTAACCTTTTAGACCCCAACGTTCCCAAATGGGAACATTTTTTCGAATGGTCATAGTTTTCAAACCACTTAACATTTTAAGTTCAAATTTTGCCAGTTTGCAGTTTAACACTTGATGCAAACGTGTGCAAAGTGCCATGTTCTAAATATTCATGTGGTCTGTAGTGCACTTCACCAAACTTGCCCAAAAGCGTTGCGCGCTGGGTGCATTCAGTTTTTAGCTCATACTGGCTGAACCTGCCACTGTTGCTGCTTGATTGTGCCAAAATCTCATTCTAGAGGGTTTTCTGGTTATAATGGATGGGTTTTTGTTTTATCTTCCCTGATAAATTTTTTTCTGTACTTATATTTTGTGCAATGTTCCCAAATGGGAACGTTGGGACCTTCAGGGATACAAATTTCAATTTTTTGTCGGGTGTTAGAAGATGCCAAAATTTAGTTGTTTGACATTTACTGAGGTTCTGGACTGCGTGGAGAATGATTCTGATGTCGAGAAAGCGGAAGTTGCAATTTTACCACGCCTGGATAAGGGAGAAGTCACAAATTTGGAAGAAGTTGATGAGGATGACTTAGGAATAGTTGAACCAGCAAACGTTGTTGGTGAAATTGACGTTCAGGTACATCACAGACATGATCAAATTATGGCACAAGTGGTGATGAATTGCATTTGAAATCAGGCATCCTCCAG
>WWPM01005665.1:0-22839 GCA_023279145.1 Glomeris maerens | reverse complement strand
CCGAAGGAGTCCTCTAGGTTCGCCCAGCCACCGCAAGTCGACCGACGTGAGAGCGACGGCCGAAGCTCGTCAGATCTTCGACACCACTAGTGGGATTGTCCCATCCCCCCGAGTGAAAATAACATTGCGTGAACTTTTAGTGTTCCTAACCCCCGAGGTTTAGCGAGCCTGGACCACAAGAGAGCCGGGACCGCCGCGTTGAAAGCGACGGCACGACGCACCCGATTGACCAAGTCAGTAATGGAGTACTCAAACCTCTATGATATCCCTTGTAACTTTCGGACTAGTCTAACACCATGCTTGCCTGGATCAAGAGGGAGGATCAGAGGGAAACTTTTGTGGCCAATCGAGTTCGAGAAATTCGACATTTAACATCTGCAGAATTATGGAAGCATGTCCCAGGAGAAGAGAACCCGGCAGACTTTCTATCACGAGGGTGTAGTATCAACATGTTATTGGAATCTGTCTGGCGGCAGGGCCCAGCTTGGCTGAAAGGTTCAGAAGCCAATTGGCCCCAAGTAAGAGAAAGCATGGATGAAGAAAAGGTGAACCTTGAAAGGAGTAAAGCAGTTGTTTCACGCATAATGGATACAGAAGGAACTCCACCATGGTTCATGAGATATTTCGCCAGATATACACAAATTATTCGGCTTGTAGCCTGGGTAAAGCAATTCCTTCACTATTGTAAGGGACGCAGACAGCAAATAAGAGGTCCTCTGGATGTGGAGGAAATGAGAAAGGCAGAAAAGAACTTGTGGAAAATAATTCAGCACCAGTATCTAGATGAAAAGAGGTATGGCAAATTGAGAACGAATGATATTTTAAGAGGAGAAGATGTGCGTCATGTCCCGGCTCTCTTAGTGGAAGCAGCGCTGTGTTGGCTGACTGGTGGTGTCCTTAACGGCTTGCAGACTGAGACGTCTCCGTGGTAACATCGATCAGCGGTGGCTGGGCGCTCCTCGAGTCCTTGGCGTCAGGCAGACTGGCTGCTGATGGTTTTTCTCGAATAGGGCGAACAGGTCGTACAGCTTGCAAAGATGCCGGGGTCCTTGATTACCACTGCGTTGCGACGTCCTCGGAGTAGAGCGAGCTGGAAGGCGATGTGGCTGATGCGTGGTCCTGATGGCTCCTGGATGGCGTGTCAACTCGGTGCTCGTGGATCTCGCATGTGTCCTGCAGGGGGATTGCTGCATCATCGCTGATGCTTGGTAAGTCATTGTTGATCCCTTGAAAGCAACTGTCTGCTTCCAACGGTCAGGGTTACGGGCTTATACAAGTCAAGCAAGTAATAAATACCACAGCCCAAAGAAGTGTACGCAGGGTGTATTTAAATCAATGGCATTTATTTCCCAGAGCCGGATTTGAGCAAATGGAACACATACAGTGTTTGTACACCTTAATATTTTTATTATCAGGCGATGCCCTGTAGAGGCTAAACTGCTGCACTAGGCAGCTGCTCAACTGATTTATTTTTAGTTGAGCCACTGTATTTATATAAAATAATACAATGGAATGGCCAGAGCAAAAAGGATTAACATAGGAATATGTATCTCTTTACAGGTGCTCTTCCTGGGGCGGAGGCGACATAGATCCCCTGGTGGTGACCTGAGGAATAAGAAAGCGTCAGAGCACCCTCGGCGGTGTATGCGGTTTCTTCAATGAAGGCCTTGTGAATGGGCCTAACCATGTGCCACCGTACACACATGTGGTTGGAATTGGAACCTACCACGTGTTTGCTTAAAACTTTGATTATAGCTAGTTTTTAGCTTGACATATCGTTTGTGAGATTTACATCGACGCTTTAGACATGTAAGATCGCTATTACTATGTATTTGACACTTCTTTAGACCGATTAAATGAGTTCTAAGTGAAATACGGGAAATAATTTTTCCGATGCTCAAAAAATTGCTGAGACGAGTCTTGGGCGGGCGTCGCCATGCTGTGAGGAAATGTACACAATATTGTGTGACTGTGAGTCAGGCATGAATTCCAGGCCATTGACCGAAATGAGCGAGGATACATCTGACCTTGCCCCTTTGACCCCCTCTGTTTTTCTGCATGGGATTCAGGAAGTTGGAATATTAGATTTAGATTCGCTTAGCAAAGTAAACCTCGGATGCATAATGATATATCGGCAAAAGGCGACGGAAGACCTGCGTAAGCGCTTCAACAGGGAATGCCTATGGCAACTGCTACAAAGAGGAGAAGAACGACCCTGTTAGGATGTTGCCCCTGTAGATATAGTGATCATCGGTAGTGACAACGCTAAGAGAATGCACTGGCCAATTGGCAGGATCCTTGCAACCTTCCCTGGTAAAGATGGGAACATTCATGTTGTGCGAGTAAAAACGACTTCAGGGGAATTCACAAGACCAGTGCAGCGTATCTACCTACTAGAGGTCGCCACAGAGTTACCTATGGCTGCGGCTGGGAGTGTTCGAAGGCTGTCAAGTCCTAGTCTTCAGAAGCAGGTAGTTCATTAGTTTTCACTTGGAGTGGCCGGGTGGTAAAGCCTCTCATCAAATTAACTTTGTAATCAGTGAAATTATCGTTCGTTTTTGTATTTTCATATTCAAAATAATGGTGGGAGTATGTTAGGAAAATAACTCATTTCTTACAAGTAAAATAGTTGTGAAAAACCCACCAATGCTTAGAGGAACCTGTAATGCCGAGTGCCGGTTTTGTAATACTTTGTGCAATGTAGAGTGCATGTTTTCTAATATATTGTAAGCAAGGATGTAAACCGAACTTTGTGACTCATCGGCAGCAACCGAACCCCGTGACTCATCAGCTGCAACCGAACCCCGTCACTCATCAGCTGTAACCGAACCCAGTCACTCATCAGCTGCAACCGAACTCCAACTCGTACCGAACCCTCCTTATGAGTCATCAGCTGCAACCGAACTGCAACTCATACCAAACCCTCCTAATGAGTCATCGGCTGCAATGAAAAGAGTATAAAAAGGGGAAACACAACAGAGAAAAGCAGTCAAAGCCAGAAGAGCAGCAGCATTTAAACCATTTGATCACCAGTGTACCAGCTGAGATAAATGGATTATTGTTGACCAGATTGAACATTATTGTGACGAAGACTACAACAGAACTGTTCATTGTTCTTCGGATGTTATTGTTGCGCTCGATCTTTGAGTATCGAGTCCTAATGTTGAGGGCATTGATGTTACAGTTTTTCTTTTGCTCTAACAAAGGCATGGTTTTTCGCAGTTCAGAATAAAACTTTAAGCAGCATCTGTCGCATTTTCTCTTGATCAAAAATTAACACCGAGCAATTGGGGTGATTGCAAGGTGAATAGGGTGACACTGGATTCGGGCAGAATTCAGTCCATCACAACAATTGGAATGTGGGTTTTGCTACACTTTATTGGCGGGAATACATAAAACTGGGTCTACGTTAGCGGAGATTCGAGTGACACGGTACCTTAGTCGGAAGAGAGAAGAGAGGGTGAATAGCAGGACTTTCTTTTTGGGTATTCTCCACTGGGGTAAGTGACAAACGGAAATAGTTAGCATAAGTGTGGGGCGTGGCGACGGGCGGGTCGTCTTATGCATAACAGGTTTCCTTAAATATTACCTGTGGAAGCGAGTGCCAAACTTTGTTCTTGTTACACAAGACATTTTGTAAGTTGCAGCAATAAGGCACATTCAGGAAAGGAACTAGGGATTTCCAATGAGATGTTGATGTTTGAGCTATTTGCCTTTCATGTGCTATGAAGGTATTGTATTTTATGCCCTTATAAAAGCTGAAATATGCATGCACTTATGCTCTTAAGTAGGCACTTCAAAAATGTTTTTTTTTAATAATTGCCAACTAAAAAACACATAATTTTGAAAAAGCGTTGAATTTTTGTTTCTTTAATTTTCATTTCAAAACATATTTTTATCCGAAATCACATCTTATATTATATGTTCACAGCCCTTGCAGCAAAAAGTGAGACCTTTTGGCACTGATTCAATTGCTGTTAAAAGTCCGACGCAGAAATTCGAAAGTGCATGGTTTTCAGAGCTGCAAGAAAAACCTGTATGAACTTCCGTCCCAAACCCATGACCCTTATTGTTGGGGCAACTTCTGTTCACTGCAGGTACTGATTTGCATAATGGCATCAACAACTCCAGCGGAGGATAACAGCGCATGGGAATTTGCTTTACGTGTACGTGGTCATTAGAACTGTAATGTTATTGATACAATAGAACACCTTGTTCTGTCAAAGATGTTCTCTCGGTGACAAGAATTTCCAAACATAAAAAACCGAGTGTTTGATTTTAATGCAGGATAACTGGTAAATGTGCTGTGTCTGATTATATTAGTTCTTCGGATTCAACTAAACGAGAGACCTAATGAACTTATTCCGTAACTCATTAAAGGTGACCTGACATGCCAATTTTCGACATTTTTAATTATGACGAAATTTGAAGGAAATATATTCCACATAATGTGGAACCTTCCTGCAAATTTGCGGATTTTTCTGTGTAGCCATTTTCAAACTGTGAGCAGTTGAACCAGCTACAGCGGAATGACCATGAATTTAGAGACACCCTATATACACTGGATTCCATCATTCTGTCTGTGACATAAATTGTTGATGTCTGTCTGGAGTAGGAACAACTTAAGCTATTAAAAGGAATTTCAGGACTGCGCCAACTTCTATGACGTGTTTCCAACGGCAACATGCAAATTCCAAACTGCAAGTTTGGAACACGGCAAACCAACAAAGGCAGAGAACACTTTCCTGTGGTGGATGGCCTGCTGCTAAACACTGATAAAACAAACAGATTTCAGAAATTCAAACCCATAAAATCACCACATTACACAATTTATGTATTTTTAAAACGTATTATCAAAACATGTATCATATATGACCAGTTATCAATTTGTTCTCTAGCGGCTATGATATCTTACTGGCCGAAATACAGTAGGCACGTACCCATTATGTCAGATTAACATCAACATGGAAAAAAGAAAATTACATGCAATATACTGTAGGTATTCAGCATATATATGGCAAATATTAAAATTACCCTAAGTACAGTAAAAGCTCGCTAATCCGGACCCCGCTGATCCGGACGCCCGCTAATCCGGACTGGCAAAATAATTAAAAAACATAAATAAAACATAATTAAAGACACATAAATGATAATTTTGCTCCTACTGTGTAACTGTTTCCCTTGTTAAATGTTTTAAATACAGTACGCACACATAAAATAAATGTGTGCTATACAGTTTATTGGTTGCTTTTAGCATATGCAAAACATTAATAAATTTTTTCCTGGTTAAATATGTTCTTCGGCTAATCCAGGCTTTCATTAATCCGGACGACCTCCGGTCCCGCCAAGTCCGGATTAGCGAGCTTTTACTGTAGTAGTATTAACCCTCCATCGGGCGCGCCCTGCCTGAGAGGCCAGCAAAGCACATTTCCAAACACCTCCCCTTCCCCTGTGTTCGAAATGGGTCGCCCATCCTAATAGCTTCCTGACCGAGGGTGGTGCTTAAGGTGCTCCACTTCAGAAGTTCGCCAGTCTTCACCAGGCTTGTCTGGACCACTTCTGGCCTAATAGGCAGACCGCGCCCGATCACGTAATATTTTCAAATATAACTTTTTCAAGATTTTTTTGCAAATAGTTTAATTTACTCAATACAAATCGATTCTGTATGGTAGTTTGCCTATAACTTCAAAAACTAGTGATTTTTTGGCCCTGGCCTCTCAGGCCGAGCGCGCCTGATCACATACAGCTAGCAATAAACATTTTTTCCTAAGAATTTGGCCTGCTATAGAAGGCCTAGTCATTTTAGCTTTGAATTGAAATGGTTTTTGTCATGAAAATCGATCTTTTTTGAATTTACATAGTAGTTTGTCTTGAATTTGAATGCTGTATGGCTAGCTTTTCAGGTACTGATTACAACCCCTAATGTGTGATAATCCCCTTAAATTTGGCAATGCATAGTGCTGCCACACCTGGCAGAACTATCCACAACATTTGTTTCCCACTTTTACAATTTTGAAAACCCTTGTGTGAAAAAATGACAATTTCTTTTGTTTCAGTGTAAATTTGATACTGTTATTAAAAAAGAAAAGTTTCCACATCAATTTGGTATATTCTCTTTCTCTGGACCCCAGCAAAGCTGCCCTATTGATGGTTTCAATTTATATTGAAAAATGGGGGGAGGGAGTCAAAAATGTTTACCTGGCCTCTCAGGCATTGCGCGACCCTGCTTGTTCCAAACAGAGGCGCGCACGACGGAGGGTTAAGGTGACCAAAGGGTACGTGACATCTCTCTGAGTCGCCGTTTTTCTGACCAGACAATTGCCCACCAAGTTTTGCCCTTGACGCTCTCGCCCCACCGTTTTCCATCCGGTGTTGTTGACAATTTTCCCATATTAATAATGCCCAACTAACATAAATTAAAGTGTACACAATTAAAATCATAATGCAAGATTTGTTTAAATAAAAGCACGATAATTATATTTAACATTATTTGTTGGCATAACGAAATTTCAAATTTTGAAAACTCCAAAATACTGAACATTAATTTCTAATTTCAGAAACTTTTTGCGAAATAGAGGAAATTTAAAACGATTACAAATTATGAGTAACGTGAAAATACGTACTAATAATTAATGAAAACGAGAATGTAATCTGAATATATAGAACTTGATATAATACTGTAAATCCGCGATAATCAGCCCAAGCTTATTTTTAATTTTTCCTTTTTGACCAGGCGAATTCTTATTTTCGAGACCGGCGTCTTTTCGAGACAGGCTTATTATCGCGGATTTATGGTATATTTGAAATAAATTGTTATATAATTAATATAGAATTCGTTTACAATTGAATCTGAATTGTTGATTGCCTAAAAGAATTACACTATATAAATATATGTCTATCGGAATATTATATTCTTGCCAAGATTTATGCTAAAAGCCAGATTAATGGACATTTGTAGTTGCGCTGTATGAATTAAGGCTTATGAAAGTAAAACATATGTTCGAATACATCTACAATTAAGCTAGGTTTATAGCAACTTCATATCTAGTTTTTATGTAGGTAATATACCCTGCAAGTTTGCCCACCGAGTTCGGAAACACGATCAAATACCCTGTATAGTATAATTGCAACCTTGTTGTAACTAATTGTCAGCAAAGTGTTAAAGGTGAACTGACAAACTTTTCTAAGGTACCCTGAAAATTAAACTGAAGAACAATTGCCAAAAAATAAAACTACAACTCGTTGGAAATTTTTTTAAAAAAATTATTCTTCAAGATATTACAGTTTATGTCTTCCTATTTTCCTATACTTTTAACATGTGGTCATTTGCTGGTCATTTCAAACGTCAAATGAGCTAAGTAGGGAAGACCAGCCATCCCTTTAGCCCTTTTCAAATGCACCTGCGACAATTAAAGATGTCCGCTCCCCTAGAAAAGAAGTTTGACCCCTGCTAGCATTTGTTCCCCTTCCTTTACAGCAACACATCATAGAAGAAGGAGTGACGTCATCCCTTCAGAATTCATAACCTTAACTTTATAATATCTTGGGTAATAATTTTTTAAAAAAAATTTCCAATGAATTGTAGTTTTATTTTTTGGTGATTGTTCTTCAGTTTAATTTTCAGGGTACCTTAGAAAAGCTTGTCAGTTCACCTTTAAATACTGTGAAATACTGCTCGTAACTGGCAATAATTGCAAGTAACAACAACAACAGCAACAGGCAGCAGGCGGCAGGCGGCAGGCGGCAGGCAGCAGGCAGTTGTATCGTAAGTGCTGGACCTGAAAATGACTTACGAATGAGTCAAAACTAGTAGTCCATTTTAATAAAAACACACACAGTGCATTAATTTTGTGAGAAAAGTATTTCATTTATCTGCATCAACGATATGATTACTTTGTTGCAAAATTTCATCCTTGTTATCTTCATCGGTTTGTGGACCCCCACCAAATACCAATAGTGAGTTGTATTTTGCAATATATTAAGTGTTTTAGTGACCTGTTAGCTGCCTTAATTTCAGCATGATATTTACATAATTGAATGATTTGAAATAAATGAATTAATTTCTACAGGGTTTATGGCTGATCCTGGCTCACTGGAAATTATTTTAAGCACAATGTGCTCCACTTTGGAAAATGTCGCTGAACAAAATGGGATTCGCGGACTAAGAAATATTTCTTCAAACACACCACGTAAGATGATTATTTGGAGTGATTTTCAGGCTACACTGTGTTATCATGCCTCCCTGCAGGACTCACACCGCGCCTCACAACTTCGCCCTTTACACTCATGCAGTTCCTCTCAAAATTTCTGTGACGAGTTTTTAGCACTAATTAAGGTGTGCTCTACAACTTTCCAATTGACAGTACTATCCTAACTCTTTTAGTTTGCAAGTTAGGATTGCGATGACCTTTAAGTCATTGTTGAAGGTCACGTGGGGTTAGTGCACCGGAAGTGTCCTAGCCTCCTGATCACTTCACCTTTTAACATTAATCTCGCTATCTGACTTCATTTCAAAGTTATAGCCCAACAGGCAATACTTTCTGACCACGCTGTGTACTGCTACTTGACACAATAATATTTTTTGTTTGACATATACTTAGGCTGTGAATTATCTGTACGAGCAGGTACTTCGCAATGGCAAAATAATACGCCACAAAACCAGCCAAGTAAGCAACAATTTTATATGATTTCGTGACAAACATTGTGCTGTGTTTTACAACATGAATAAATGTTTATTCAGGACATCAATCTCCATTGGTGTTGCAAGAGTTGAGGAGCGCATTTCAACCGTACTCAAAACCTGGACAAGTCTGCCCTATGCCAAGGAGGCATGCTTCACATGTCTGGTCACTTAGATTTTGCTGCTTGGGCAGAGCAAGTGCTAATTATTCGCCAGACTGTGCACAACTTACTATGCTGGAGCAGAATGGCTTGGGATCCGCAATAGTTGTATCAGGTATCAATATTTTCTGTGATATATGCATTTTCTGTAAAAGACTTTATATTTCACCAGTACCTGCTGTCATAGACAGAAACGCCACGCACCTACAGCTTTGGGCGGACATACGAGCCACATTTCATCCTCTAAATGGAGTGGAATTTGACCTGCTTCTGGCAGGAGGCTCCGGAAGGACTGTCGCGCGCCCGCTGGTCAATATTTTGCCACAAACATCACGAATAACAGTGGGAGTATTAATTCAATCTAGAATCCGAGGCATCATATACATTCGGCCGCAATCAGACTTGTTACAGGTAATCAAGAAATGAATGCACATTAGCGTTTCCAAATGGCTGATATGCATAATAAAAATGTACAATTTTAGTCCAATAGCCCTGAAGAATCTGAAAACTTGCAGTTGTCTACCTCTAGCCCAAAGGGGACTTCTCGAGCATCAAGTGCTGCACTGTTGCTCTCTCAGCATGGCGCACAAAACGAAGATGATTTCAAAAACTTACAGCTGTCTACCTCAAGCCCAGGGCAGTCACTACCCAATTCACAGAGAACTTCTCAATCTTCAAGTGCTGCACTGTTGCTTGCTAATTCACAAAATGATGATTTGCCTGATATTGAGTGTGTCGATGATGTCACTGTACCCCATGATTCAGGTTAGCAATTTATTGGTAAACTAACCTTTAACAGATAAAGTGATACATATTAATTTGTTATGTAGAAATTATAACGCCTGCTGATCTGAGGCAACAAATACATGAAGAAAATGCAGGTTGCACGGTAATGGTTGTGCATCGGGAGGTGTTTATCGAGCAAGCACTGTGTGTCTACAAAAATCCAAACTTCAAATTCTTGCAAAAACCTGTGGTAGCTTTCGTTGGTGAACCTGGTCAATATATCTTTGTTACATCAAATTTATATGACAAAAATCAATTATGATGTACATTCACAATCAATATACATAGGTCAAGATGTTGGAGCGCTCCAAAAATAATTCTTTTGGAAAGGGATGCAAGCGTTGTCGGTGGAGCGAATTAACAACTCACCACTTTTTGAAGGCGTTTTGGATCATCGTGTACCTGCATGTGATGCATTACCTGCTGAGCAACAGGTCTTACGAAGCTGCAGGGAAGTTCATGTCACATGCAGCTCTCCACTCGGGTGGTAGCGGAATACTTATGCAAGAAACACATAGGAACGGATACACCCTTGCCAATTACCATTGACGATGTCCCTGACATGGACGTACGTGCAGCGCTTTTAGTGATAAATGTTTTGGATGTAAAGCTTCATGTCTTCGGGAAAGTTGTAATACCTCTCTTTTCATAGCTCGAAAAGTGGCCTTCCGTGTCAACGGATGAAGCCACTTCAACGGAGGCTGCGATCAGGCAATCGCAGTACCATGGTCAGATCACCTTCAACTGCAAGAGGTTCATTCAGGAGCACATGCTGTATCACTACGTCATCGAAACACGGAAAGTTCAACTGGACTCGATGCGGCAAGGATTTCAGTCTACTCCGGTTGCAAGTTTTCTTGCGCAGGGAGAATATCTCGTGCATGCAACCTTTCCTAATGTAGCAGAGATAGCAGTACCAGTGACTGTCATTTATGAAAAGCTGGATTTCATTGAGATTCCAGATACACCGATTTGTCAATGCATGCAGGACTTTTTGATGGATTTATCACATGGTAAAATTTTGCATTTTGACTTGAAAATATGAAATAGGAAATATGTAATGTTTTTATTTCTACAGTTCCTACGAAAATTAACAACCTGCTAGCAGCTTTGACGGGATGGCCATTGCTATTAGAAGACAAGATAAAAGTGAACGTTGCAACCAGTGGTGACCCATTCCGGGTCAACACCTGCTTTGCGGAATTGCAAGTTCCTGAACACTTTTCTAGGCGCATATTTATGCAGCACATGAATATGTTTTTAAACGCAGGCGTTTGTGGTTTTGGGTCAGCCTTATTTTTCTGTTGGTGCCAATACAATGTTTCGTCATTTGCTTATTGCACAAAAATTTTAACAGATTACAACATCACATAATAGTTGCATAGTTTAATTCTACAAATACTTACAGAACACCCAAACACAGGGTACAAGAGGATGAAAGGTTTTCTAACCACACGAGGGATTAAAGTATCAGAAATTGATATACGGCTTTCAATGAGAGAAGTCGATCTTAATGGCACCTACCAACGGAGCCGGCGCTCGCCAGCTATCATCAGACGTCATTATTTTGTACGGAATAGCAATGAAATGTGGCACAATGATACCAACCTTAAGCTGATCCGGTGCATTACGCATAATAATGATAAAAAAAATACAACTTAAGATGAGGAACTATGAGATCCACAAGATCGGTAGAGGAAGACTTCTTTTCTCATAAGAGTGCAAAACACCCACGTGTTTTAAAAAGCCAATTAGTTTCGTCCGTTCGCACAGACATCATCAGGGCGAAAACATTCAGGAGCTACGAGACATCATAAAATTGATTATATATAAGCGAAAAAATCAATTATACAACTCTTACCTCAACAACAAACGGAAAACATACGGAGCCGATCCAAACTTAGAGACGGGTCGAACCGTGAGCGCAAAATAATCTGCGTTGATAAAACAATCAACCAAAAACCAGTGTGTAAAACAGAAAATGGAGAGAGCTTACAAATCAGTTTGTGACATTTCCTTGAAGCCATTCAAGTGAAAGTGAGGCAAGTTTTGTGACACCAGCCAGTTTACGAGTGGGCATGAGGTTGGACCCTCCTGGTCGTTAGGACTCACATAATCTACTCCCTTACGACTTAACAGGATAAACATGTGTTCGGAGATGTTTAACTTCAAGCGGTTGTTTTGGATTTCAATAATGAAGAATCTTGCCAGTTCAGGAGAGAGATTACTGAGTAGGAAATGATTGTTCACATTGGATTGAGGATTTCGTTTAATGTGTTCAGCCCACCGAATTTTAAACTGTCTAGAAGTTTGGCCAACATAGATACAGTCACACTCCCCACATTGTATACAGTATACCCCCGACCTATGAAGGGGTGGGATAGGGTCCTTGGGTCTGGATAGCAGGCGACCTACAGTGTTGTTGGTAAAGAAACTAATTGAAATGTCCAATTTCTTAAAAGTGCGAGCCAACTTGTTAATCAAAGAGTTAAAGGGTAAGATACGAAAAGTTTTGCTGTCATTTCGCGATCTTATTAGAACCTGGTTATCGTCCAAACCGATAAAAGCTATCAGATATCAGACTGTAATTTTGGATCGGATGGACTACAATCTTAAATGGATGGATGTTATTTTAAACTCCTGTGTTGAAATTGTGCAAGTTGATGAGTCCCTTTTAATTAAACGCTGTCAGCGTAACCTCAAAGACTACCTAATAGAATACCGCTTCGTTTTTCCGTCTGATATCAAAATTAACTCCTTAATCTTACCCAATCCTCAATTGGGCCGCTTTTATGGTCTCCCCAAATCGCATAAACCCCACGCTCCCGTCCGTCCCATTGTATCAAGTTGTAGCACGGCTACTTTTAAACTATCTAGTTGGCTTTGCAACTTCTTAAGCAATCTAACGAGACCAGTTGAGAACTCCGTAAAGAACTCCAATGACTTTTTTCATGCTCTGCAACAACTTCCCAACACTAATCACAAATTCAAGATGGTTTCTTTTGATATCGTGTCACTGTATCCCAGTGTTCCCTTGAGCTTGACATACCCAATTGTTTTGCAGTTGCTACATAATAATGGTTTTGACTCCACTTTCTGCACTGGTTTTCTTCAGCTTTTGAAATTATTTATGAACCAAACCTTTTTCCTATTTATTGGTGTGATCTACAAGCAAACAGATGGCTTGGCCATAGGTTCCCCCTCTCCCTCATCCTGGCTGACATCATTATGTCACACTTCGAGCAAGAAATTTTGTATAAATTTCCCGAGATTAAGTGGTGGAAACGATACGTCGATGACACCTTTGTATTGCACTATCTTACTGACCGCGGGTTACAGATACTTCTAACTAAAATGAACAGTCTTAATTCGAAAATTTAGTTCACAATGGAGATGGAACAGAATTCTCAGATTAGTTTCTTGGACCTTTCGGTTAGTAGAGGGACAAACGGTTTCAATGTGAACATCTTTCGAAAACCCTCTTTTGTACCCCGGTTTATTGATAGCACCTCGACCCACCCTCTCTCTCATAAATTAGCCTTCTTACATAGTTATGTACACCGCATTTTCCACTTTCGTTTAAACCAAAGGGACACACAACATGAGTTATCATTTCTGAAATATTGTTGCCGTCTAAACAATATTAACCCCCGTTGGGTTGCTAAGATTTATCTCAAAGTCGCAAAGTCCACATCTAACCTTTTCATTAGCTCCCTAATAAGATCGCGAACTGAAATAGAACTTTTGTTTCTTTGCCCTTTAACTCTCTGACTAACAAGTTGGCTCGCACTTTTAAGAAATTTGACATTTCAATTACTGTATAATGCTTATTTTTCGCGCGCAGCAAATTTCTCGAATTTGCACCAAACAGCATATTCGCGAGGATTACATTTCGCAAATTTATCGGGTCAAAAAAGTACAGTATTTTCCATCCTCTCTGCAAGTGTTTTCTGAGAAACGGTTAATTGTGGTTCTGAGATAATTCAGGAATAAAAACATTCCTTTCTTATTAAGTACTTAAAGTACTGTAGGACAAGAGGGGAGGGGGAATTTACTTCCTTGTACAGGAAATAAGTACCTATTGTACTTAAATATATGGTGCACGGTACAGTACATTGGTTCTGGGTATTTTTGTTGACATAAAAATACTGATTTTTGGAAATTGTTCGCGTGGAATATATTTTCGCTATATTTGGGTGGTCGCGAAATTCGCGAAAATTAATGTTGCGCGAAAAATAAGCATTATGCAGTAGTTTCTTTTCCAACAACACTGTAGGTCGCCTGCTATCCAGAACCAAGGACCCTATCCCACCCCTTCATAGGTCGGGGGTATACTGTATACAATGTGGGAAGTGTGACTGTATCTATGTTGGCCAAACTTCTAGACAGTTTAAAATTCGGTGGGCTGAACACATTAAACGAAATCCTCAATCCAATGTGAACAATCATTTCCTGCTCAGTAATCTTTCTCCTGAACTGGCAAGATTCTTCATTATTGAACTCCAAAAAAACCGCTTGAAGTTAAACATCTCCGAACACATGTTTATACTGTTAAGTCAAAGGGGAGTAGATTATGTGAGTCTTAACGACCAGGAGGGTCCAACCTCATGCCCACTCGTAAACTGGCTGGTGTCACAAAACTTGCCTCACTTTCACTTGAATGGCTTCAAGGAAATGTCACAAACTGATTTGTAAGCTCTCTCCATTTTCTATGTTTTACACACTGCTTTTTGGTTGATTGTTTTATCAACGCAGATTATTTCGCGCTCACGGTTCGACCCGTCTCTAAGTTTGGATCGGTTTAGTATGTTTTCCGTTCATTGTTGAGGTAAGAGTTTTATAATTGATTTCTTCACTTATATACAGGGTGATTCAAAATTCGATGTACAAACTGATAGGGGTGTATTCCTTGCATAAAAGGAAGACATAATGTTCCTATAAACCCATATCCGGAAAGGCTTAGTTTGGTCGGAAGGAACAGAAATGTGACCTACGTAATGAATGCTCCCTACCGTGGGAAACTGCCTGGTATTGTTGTGCAAATCGTCCTTTCAAGCGCCGTGACCTTCAGCCAGTGGTCACTGGACAACATTTTATGAAAGCCAAACAAAGCGAACGGCTGTCTAGCCTCAAAAGGTGAGAGTGGGCAACCTGTAAATGATATTCGTTGGTGTTGTGGTCGCTATGGGTGGTTGTAGACCTGTGGTTAGACCAAGAATGGAATTTGCAATGGAACTAGGAAACCATCAGCCGTGTCAGGAAAACCTTGCTTTATTGACTTAAACGACATTTTCAAAACGGCGGCCACCAACAGTAATGCATGCCCGACTTCGGGCAAGCATAGAACTCCGTGTCTGTGCAAAGACCCCTGGCATTTCCCGGATAGTTTCCGCAGCCACAGCAATTCTAGCCACGAGATGTTCCACTGTGTCGACGGGGGTATCGTACACTAGGTCTTTCATCACTCCCCAGAAAAAAAGAAATCGAGGCAGGTGAGATCAGGTGACCGGTGTAGCCAGGATACGGGTCCACCCCGGCCTATCCAGCGGTCCCTGAAGGTGCCATTCAGGCATTCCCGCACTTCACGACTGAAGTGGCAGGGTGCCCCGTCATGTTGCAACCAGATGTTCCTATGTACCGACAAGGGTACGTCCTCCAACAAGCATGGGAGCACATCTGACATGAATTTCCGGCATGTATGCCCCGTCAGCCTAGCAGGCAGAACATACAGCCCAATCAAACAGTCTGCAACAAGGCCTGCCCACACATTGACTGAAAATCTGTGCTGGTGGCGCCGCATGGCAGTGGCATGAGGATTGACATCTGCCCAGTGATGCCGATTGTGCGCATTGTAGGAACCATCACTTGTAAATGTTGCCTCGTCGAAGAACATCACTTGCCCTGAGAAATCAGGCTGCGCCTGACATTTGCTCACAAACCAGTGGACAAACTGCACGCGCTGCGGATAATCGGATAGCAGCAGTGCCTGGACACGCTGCACGCGGTACGGATGCAGCAGGTTCTCGTGCCACACTCTCCATACAGTTGATTGAGTCGCACCCACACTGCGTCCTAGATGCCGGGAACTGGCAGACAAGGCATTGTCCACCTACTCGAGGACCTCATTTTCCATGTCAGCAAAACGCGCAGATCTACCCATTAAGAGCTGCCGGGCATCGTCGACCAGCTGCGTCACATCCTTCGGTGTTTCCATTTGTATTTTTCACCGGTCACCGACCATATATATATAACTATTTTCTTTCCTAAGAGGAATAAGTATAGAACGCACGTTAACCACTTAATTACAGCACTATTTAAAGTGTACGAGAGTTTGTTTTCTTAATTAGATGAAGTTCCTGGAACAATTCAAAACATTCCAATACCTACTGTAAAATTCAAGAAGTGTACGTAATACAAGGTGAGACCAGAAAGTTCAGTGAATGATTTGAAAAAAGGCACATGGAGAAGTACTGCATGAAAAACAATTTACTGTCCTTCAAAGTAGGCGGCCTGGGCCACAATGCACTTTTGACAACGTGTGTAAAACTGTTGCAGGGCTTGTGAGGAGTTCTCTTTCGGTTCTCTTCGGAGCTGCCTTGTCACAGCAGCTTGAATATCCGAAATGTCCAGAAATCTGTGTCCTTTCATTGAAGATTTCAAATGAGGAAACAGAAAGTAGTCCGGAGGTGACAGGTCAGGGGAATACGAAGGGTGGTAAAGTTCGGGAATCTGTTTCTGTGCCAGGAATTGCTTGACCTTAGCAGCGACGTGAGGCCTTGCGTTATCGTGAAGAAGAAACCAAGATCCCGGTTCAGCGAACTGCGGACGGACCCGACGAATGCGCTTCAATAGATGACCGAGGACGTCAGTGTAGAATTCGGCAGTCACTGATTTGCCATGAGAAAGAAATTCCTTGTGAATTATGCCCTCTGCGTCAAAGAATGCCATGAGCATGGTCTTTACTCTCGTCTTCTGGAAGCGAAACTTTTGCTGCTTCGGAGATGTGACACCACGCCACTCCATACTTTGGCGTTTTGTTTCTGGGTCATACTGGAAGCACCAGGTTTCGTCACCAGTCACAATTGATTGCAAAACGATGATGATGTCCCCACACGAATCCATCCTGAGTTGTTTCTGTTCCTCAGTTAGGTGGTGTGGGACAAACCTTGCGCAGATCTTGGTGACAATGTTTCGGATAATTTCATGTGGAATACACAATTCACTCTCCATCATTCGGACAGATAAGCGGCGATCGTTTTGGAGTAGCTCACGAACTTTTTCGATGTTCTCGGGTGTGGTGCTGGTGGTCGGCCTCCCAGAACGAGGATCGTCTTCAAGAGATTCGATTCCTTCCCCGTACACCTTCTGTAACATATCGTGGGTTTCGGTTGCCGATTTCCCCAGTTTGAAGCAGAATTTCATGTTGACTCGCTGCTCCATTTTGCACCTAGAACGACTAGTTTTCATGCAGCACTTTAGTAACTGTGACGTCATAAGGAAACGTCACACAATGCCTGTGCACATTACACATTTCTTAGCTTAGATATCAACATTCAATTCGCATGTATCGAAATGTTTCTAGGTTCCTTGAAATTCGGAGAATCAGACCATTCACCGAACTTTCCGGTCTCACCTTGTAGTTTCTATACAATTCAACGAAACTTATGTTAGGGATGCAATCCACTGCCACCTGTGGCGCCCTCTGTTATAGTGCAATAGAAGTAGTATCACTTCCTGTCATGCACAACCTGTTCATTCATTAAAGGCTATGAAAGCACATGGTGTGGCAGCATATTGCTATCCACTACCATCTAATCTTCTACAACCCATCCACAAATGGTTATGGGCCCAGAACACACCAATTGAACTGTAGAAGACTGAGACACCATATTATTCAAGAAAATTGAAGGATTATTGGAGATCCAAGTGAGACTGAATAGTGAGGTGGAATTGTGGCATAGTAGCCATTTTGAAAGTTGGACTTTGGTGCTCACTTACAATGGCAGCCAGTCAACAGAGATTTGATTCACTTGGCAAGGACAACTTTGATACATGGGTCATCCACATGGAAGCATACCTCATCAAGAATGATGCCCGGGTTTATGTGAATGGAAGTAAACCTAGACCTGAAGTGGTAGAGGGAAGCAGCTCATCTGAAAAGGCTGCTAGTCTGTGGGACCAACTTGATTTAAAGGCAAGGTCTGACATTATCTTATCTATAAAGCCAGCAGAGCTGAAGCAGATCCAAGTCAAGAAATGTGAGACTTCAAGAGAACTCTGGCTAAAGATTTACTCCATATATCAGTCTAAAGGACCAGCTCGGATGGCAACCCTGCTGAAACTACTTTTGCTGAATCGAATGAGTGATACTGGAGATATGAAGGAACACATAGCTAAGTACTTTGATCCGATCGATAAGCTAAAGGAATTAGACGTTGACATAAATGAAAATTTGCTGTCTATCATGCTGTTGCATAGTCTTCCAGCAACATTTGAGAACTTTCGTTGTGCCATTGAATCAAGAGATGTGCTACCGAAACTGGAGAGCCTCAAGGTCAAGATTATTGAGGACTGGGAATCCAGAAAGACGAAGTACAGTGACTCTACCAAAGCCCATTACGTCAGTAAGCGGAATCCAAAGAGACACGAGAAGAGTGATGCCCGCACTAAGGATGAAAGGAATAGTGACAAGAAGACCACATTCAAGTTCCTCTGTCATCGATGCAGGAAGCCAGGACACAAGGCAGCTGACTGCAGAAGCAAGATGCCAGTACCTCGACAGGATGCGAAGCAAGCTGAAGACGTTCTTGAAGATGTTCTTGCTGTGTCGGAAAATGCACTGACTCTAATGTCTGATTCTGACCAATGGTGTCTAGACAATAGAGCGACGTCTCATATGACCTCCAAAGTTGAACTGTTTCGAGATCAACTGACAGATGATGCCCGTGAACTAAGACTTGCTGATAGATCTACAATAACTGTTGCTGGTGCAGGAAAGATTACACTCCCAGTTGCTGGTGGTGATTCTAGAATAGAAGTGGTACTAGGCGACGCCTTGCTGGTACCGAATTTACGGACAAACCTGATGTCTGTCAGAAAAATAGCAGATGCAGGCTACGGCATATAGTTCAAGGGAAATAAAGCATTTGTCATCAATGACAATAGTGAAGTCATCTTGCTGACAAGAGACTTGGCTTGTATTATGTGAGAAGCCCAGCCGAAGAAAGCAATCTTGCAAGGATGAGCAAGCGCAAGACTTTGCTAGAAGAGTGGCATGCTCGCTTTGGCCACATGAATGAAAGAAGCCTACAGGAAATAGCAAAATCTGGCGTAGTTCTGGGGATGAATATAAATCCCAGAGACGTCCTATCGACCTGTGAAACCTGTCTGAAAGGTAAAATGTGTCAGAGTCCCTTCCCAACCTCAAGAGGAAGATATGATGAGTTGCTGCACACAATCCACACTGATATTTGTGGATTTACTCGAGTGAAGTCTAAGGGAGGTGAATGTTATTTTGTGACCTTCATTGATGATCACTCCATATGGTGTGAAGTGCGTTTCGTCCAGGAAAGAAGTGATGTGTTTGACACATTTGTCAAGTTCAAGGCCATGGTTGAAACTCAGACTGGAAAACGCATAAAGCACTTAAGGTTGAATAATGCCCAAGAATACCTAAGTAGCCAGTTCAAGGACTTTCTAGCCAGACATGGCATTCAACGCCAGCTGACAATTCCTCATACGCCACAGCAAAATGGTGTTGCTGAAGAAAAGAACAGAACATTGGTGGAAATGGCGAGATGCTTGATGTTCTAGTAGGGGCTGTCCTCGTCGTTTTGGGCAGAAGCCGTTGCAACTGCAAACTACATCAGGAATCGAAGTGCTTCACGGAGCCTTGAAAACGAGACTCTGTAAAGACTGTGGAACAAGAAAAAGCCTACAGTAAGCTGCTTTCGTCCTTTTGGAAGCAGATGTTATGCCCTCGACAAGACTCTTCAAAAGGGCAAGTTTGATGCAAAGTCAACAGAGTGAGTTCTGTTGGGATATGCTGAGGACTTTAAAGCCTATAGACTGTGGTCACCTGCTGAGCAAAAAATTATCAAAAGCCGAGATGTCAAGTTTTTGGGATTGAGTAATCCCAAAGTTGATTAACACTTCATCGAGAACGATGTTCTACAAAAGTTTCACTCAGAAGATTCTGAGACGAACAAGGGTGAACGTGCTGGGGACGTACCAGATCAGAGACCAGAAGACACCAATCCTGAACATGAAGCGAATGCAGAGACCGCCATGGAAAGGGTCCTGGACGCCCAAGGAAGGTCAAGACTGGTGCCCCTGGAAGACCAAAGAAGGCCTACAACCTGATCTCGGATATGACGGAAAAACAAGAGCCAACAGTTTGCTGGACTTTGTGAAGTGTCAATAGAGAATGCGTTACAAGGACCTGAATCCAAAAGTTGGCGAGCAGCAATCAGGGACGAATTTGTTGCTCACATCCAAAACAAATCTAGGATTTTAACAAAGCCAAAAGGTGGACAAAAGTCTGTAGGCTGCAGATTTGTTCTCGGAAGCAAATTCCGCTCTGATGGAACCTTGGAATTTAAGAAAGCTCGTCTTGCAGCGAAAGGCTACACCCAACGTCCTAGCATAGATTTACAATAGACATCTGCTCCTGTTGTGCGATTGAAATCTATTCGCACCATGATGGCTCTGCCTGCAAGATAGAAACTCGATGTTCATCAATTGGACATTACAACCGCTTTCCTTAACGGAGAAGTAGAAGAGGAAATCTACATAGAAGTGCCAGAATTGTTGGAAGACATGCTGTTAGACATACTTAACCACCCGAAGGAGATGTGCCATGAGACTTTGGAACTTGCCCAAAGGCAGTTAGAAAACCTACAACAAGGGGGAAACAAAGTTTGTCTAATGAAGAAGGCACTCTACGGGTTGCGTCAAGCAGGACGTCAGTGGTTTAAGAAGTTGGACAGTAAAATCCGAGACCTCGAAATGAATCCATTGAAAACAGATCCCTGCATCTGTTTACAGAAGTGTGGACATTATGTG
This sequence comes from Glomeris maerens, assembly GCA_023279145.1. Taxonomy (NCBI): domain Eukaryota; kingdom Metazoa; phylum Arthropoda; class Diplopoda; order Glomerida; family Glomeridae; genus Glomeris; species Glomeris maerens. The sequence goes on along the minus strand of WWPM01005665.1, from coordinate 2,148 downwards.
ACATTAATTGCTGTGTAAGTAGATGACATTGTGATAGCATCAAACAATGCAGCAAAGTTGGACCAGCTGAAACGGGACCTTGCCAATCAGTTTGCCACAAGAGATTTGGGAAAATTGAGCTACTGTCTTGGGATTGAGTATACACAGTGTCCAGATAAGAAAACGTTGATGATGTCTCAAAGGAAGTATACGGAAGATATTTTGGAATGCTTTAAGATGAAAGACTGTAAGCCAGTCATAACTCCACTAGATGTCAGCAGCAAGCTGATTTTGCCTAAAGAAAGAAATGAAGAGGAGATGGAAAAATATCCCTATCCTGCACTAGTGGGAAAACTTATGTATCTCGCTGTTGCAACTCGTCCCTACATTGCCTATGTAGTGAGCAAGTTGAGCCAGTACAACAGCAATTACAACAAAGAACACTGGAGTACAGCCAAGCGGGTTCTTCGCTACCTGAAGGGAACCGTGAATTACTGTTTACGCTTTGAAGAGTCAACTGAAGACCTTGTGGAATATGCTGATGCAGACTGGGGTGGCTGTCTGGATGATCGCCGATCTTATACGGGTTTTGTTTTCAAGCTTCGAAATGCTGCAGTGAGCTGGGAAGCAAGAAAACAACGGACAACAGCTCTCTCGACTATTGAAGCAGAATATATAGCTTTATCTGAAGCTGTGAAAGAAGCCATTTACCTGAGAAGTTGTCTGCAAGAAGTTGGCGCGATGGAAGCTAAAGGTGTACAGATCTACAATGACAATGTCAGAGCTCGACATCTAACCAAAAATGAATGCTACCACTCAAGGACGAAGCACATAGATCTTCGTCATCACTTTATTAGAGAAACCTACAAGAATGGGATTGTTGAGGTCCAATATCTCCCTACTGAGCTGATGATAGCTGACGTCATGACCAAAGGCCCACCTGGCCCGAAGCATTTCAAGTTCTCTTTACAATTGGGACTGTGCGAACATAAAACAGAAGATTAAGGGGGAGTGTTGGGGATGCAATCCACTGCCACCTGTGGCGCCCTCTGTTATAGTGCAATAGAAGTAGTATCACTTCCTGTCATGTACAACCTGTTCATTCATTAAAGGCTATGAAAGCACATGGTGTGGCAGCATATTTCCATCCACTACCATCTAATCTTCTACAACCCATGCACAACTTGCATACAAAATATCTAAATGCATATAGCATATAGCGCCATCCTTTGTCTGAGCGGTATACTAGAAGCTGATATACACTTTGTAACAGTCCCCAGAAATTTAAAACCACGCCTTAAAATACGTGCAATACGTGCCAATAATTCGATTGGCTGGCGGGCGATGACGCGTATTGTGTGCTAAATATTTGTATCAGGCACGCAGACGCTTGCACACAATACTTGCGCACAACGCATTCACTTGATGCTGCGTGCAAGTACTGTGTGCAAGTATTATATGCAAGTGTTGTGTGCAAGTATTGGGCGTAGTGATTTTGATGAAGCAGTTCACTAACTATTTATGCAGTTCTGTTCACTTTTTATTCTGCGCTGTTTCCAATATTACAAAATACATTTCAAATATTACAAATTCACCGAAAAGACGATTACTGTAATCCCTTCTTTAACGAGTTTAATTGATTCAAGACCGAAAACCGCGAAATAGGGAAGCCGTGAAAGTCGAAGCACAATGTTGACAGGGATTACTGAATTTATTTATTCCTTCTGGGGGGCGCTGTTAACAGTCGATGAGTGCGGACGTGTTTCTCCTTTGCTCCTGGTGCTGGCACACTTACATCATAATTGCATAACCCTAAGTTAAGACAGCAACGGATTAAAAATTTGGATATTATAAAATCATAGTAAATATACTTAGTCGGCTCTGACAAGAGGATTAAATTGGTATTATAAAGAAAAAGTTTGAAGAGAAGTGATAGAACAGAAGGACGAGGTCAACAGGTGCAAGCAGTAACAAAGGAAAAACTGGTTTGCCAACAACTGGGACTGGATGACGAAACACCGGCCACTGTGTGAAGAGAAAACAAATAACAACGGTGATATTCTTCGATGGCAGCTTCTTATGAGGCTGCCAAAAAGCTAAGTGATACTGTGTAAAAATAAATAATAAATCAACAAATAAGATACTACATACTACCTATTGTTCACTTTT
>WWPM01005661.1:0-14117 GCA_023279145.1 Glomeris maerens | reverse complement strand
TACCTGTCTGCTTGGGTCGCCAGATATCTTGAGCTTTGGCCAGAAGAGTTGCTCGGCAATCCATGTGGGCCTCAAGAGATGTAAACAGTTGTTTTGATCGGCAAATCAAATGTCTGAGGATGGACGTCACTTTCTCTGGTTGCCGTGTCAGAGACAAATTTATGGCCTGGCTCACTCAGACAGCAAGATGGCGGCCACCATGGAATGTTCGGTCCAGTATGAATGGTCGCAACTTATGCAATCACAACTGCATGATGCGTAATCCGCCATTTTGAATTATTGAATACAGAAATTTGTGGTCGGCAAACCGGATAAATTAGGTGCCAGACATGCTCAGAGAAGGGATCAGAGATGACGTCACACACACTGGCGACCCAGACAGGCAGTATGAATTGCCGATTACGGCCATTGTCTAGGTTCATCACTTACTTTTGTCTTCGTTATACGCCCACTTCCGGTTCTGTTGAGGTGCCAAAATTGGCTGATATTGAAAAGATTGAAACGAGACCTGGAGCAACTAATCTCGTGCTTCTTAAGTTGGCGTCAATCCAGTCCAGGATGCACTCGGAAAGAGCTATTCGATGCTTTGAGAAAACTCCGAAAGGAATCAACTATGTATATAAATTCTTTGAGATGTTCTTTTCTGTGAATAAAGAATTTTGTCTGGAAGTGTTATGCAGTTTATTTGTTATTAGAATTTAAAATGTGGCCTATGTATACTACGTATCACAGGTTATGTGTACTGCACGTAATATGTACTAAACATATAAGGGTATATAAAGAAATTTATATTGTGCCTCTGCTGTCTAAAGAGCAACTGAATCTTTGTTCGGCTCATCTGAGCATTTCCGGTTTAACTGCGGTGACATCGCGGCTACGGAGAGACCTTGGTTGCAACATGCACCGCGGTTAACACAGAGTATCGGATAACCAGGAATCGGATCCAGTCCATAATCTAATACTTACATTCAAGTTCCAAGTTTTCTATCGGTTGCTGTGTGTGCACATTGAAACATTGAAAAATATGAGCTTAATTAGATTTATTGTTCTTCTATTGACATGCAAGTCTTCCGTCTCACGAGGTAACCATCCAAACTCGATTCTACTCTCCATCAATGAGACGACTCGTTTCAAAGACCATGATAAATAATACAAATGTTCAAAATTTTTCCGCCATTGAAATTCAATAGGGAGCAAGCTGTGAAATTGTATCAGTTCCATACGCAGTTGCTATAAAATCTTTTACACAATTATTTGAAACCTAGTGTAAAATGCACACAGTTGCGTAAAAATACAGAAATTCGTTTTCATTTATGAACAGTCTGCAAAGGCAATGTGACATTAGACAGCAGCAACATTGACAGCTTCAAGAATTGCGCGAAAATCGACGGAGACCTGATCATAACCACCGCGACATTCACTGGGTATCGTCAAGTATCATGTATTGCGTTTTTGCCACAAAATCGTTTCAAGTTATGTTTGCTCAAAGTTCCTGAACTTGGTTTCCTTTGTGGATATTGATATTTATGACGGTAATCCGTGTCTGGCAGTGGAAAGGCAATCCCGAAGATGGATCCTAGCGAGCTGGAGGTGTTCAGCACTGTTAAGGAAATTACCGGCTCTTTGCATATAACTGCTTCTCACCCCTACTTCACGGACCTTCGTTACTTCCGGAACCTGCAGACAGCCGGAAAGACAGTGTAGGCTCCCGTGGAGAATATATGTTATTCTAGTCAAGGTAGGAAACTTTTGGTCTGGTTTCCGATCGGTTGCAGCGCAACGTTTGCCATGCACATCGAAAGGACTGCGTTGAAGACCCTTGGGTTGCGCTCCCTGAACACGACAGGACATCTGTACATCAGACATAATAAGAACCTTTGCTTCGCTGAGGGGATCAACTGGCTCAAATTGTTGTCCAAAGTCAGGTTGATCCTATGGGTGGACAACAACAGGCCCAGAGACGCCTGTGGTAAGTTACCGTTTAGGGTTATTACCGTAATACAGGCGGCGTGTCTTAAGGCGGCTCCACGAATTGGCTCACATGGCAAGGCTAATGTTTGCTCCAACATTGGGTGTTCTTTCACACATCATCACAAGTGGGTATCCACATATTGGTGCCTGCTCCAACGCTAGCACCTTCGCCAACGCTAGCACCAGCGACAACTGCTCGATCCACACATTGGCCAAGCGACACTTGCCATGTCGTGTGGCCAATGTGTGGAGCTAGCATTATTGTCTTTATTATACGCAGTTGCCGACAACATGGTCTGTCACAAGGAGTGCTCAGTGGATGGTTGCTGGGGACCCGGTGGCGATGAGTGTTTGTCGTGCAAGAGGTTCTCTCTGGAGGGCACGTGCATGGACAGCTGTTCTTACCCAGGGTAATTGAAATTCATCCTCTCGAATACTTCGCTTCCCCAGCTGCTTTTGCTGCTGCTAGAGTAATGCACAACTTGCTTGTCAGGATCTACCAATTGGACGGTCGCACATGTGCGAAATGCCACGATGAACATGGTGGCAATTGCACCGGACCTGTGCGACGCGTTATCGCTTCTTTAATTCGACTCGGGTGTTGGTTGGGAAAAGACGCAAGCGAGTTGTTGAAGAAATTGTTCGACTGGAATTAATCGGCTGATATGTTTGGACTTATTTCTATACTTTGTTACTCCGGAAAGAATTTAGGGAGGCTGTGTTACTCCGCGGTCTATTCGCCTACATTGTGTCAAACAAAATGGTAGACACTTCTCTAATCTGTTTCACGATTCACTTCTTTTTCATTGAAACATTTCACAACAAGCAATGGAGTTTGTCACTATCGTCTAGTGATTCATTTTCATGAATCTCTTGATCGTGAACCCCGCATATTCCCTTTTTTTGAATCCTAGTTGATGCTAAAAATAGCCAAACGCTGACTGGTTGTGATAACAGTGCTTTATTATCTGAGCAAAGACTGCGTTGTCAAGTAGTGACTTTGACCCAAAAAACAGTTGTCATGACATAAGTTTCCTATTTGCTTAGTTTATCTGTCAGGTGAACACTATTAATATATTCAGTGGATGGTTGAAAATTAAATACGGTTTTGTGAATATATTAATGAAGAAAGTATTTTGAAAAGCTTTTCGGATTTTACAACCTCCGATTGCCGGATTTAACTCGATTGAGAATTTTGCATGAGATATCTAACTATGATGTACCCCTTGCTCCAACTGATTTGCCCTTTATTGCTCAGCATGACCATAAATGGCAGTGTTTAAGAAAAGATCCGTTTGCTTTTGCTGCGACACGCAACCGATAAAGTCGAGTCTGCGCCGATTCAAATCGCACGTTTTCTATCAGTTGCTCCGCACATGACACACTGAAAGCATGAGATTAATAAGATTTGTAGAGAAGTTCTTTGTTCTCTTTCCGTTTCTGTTGACATTCACGTCTTCCATCCCAGACAAAGGTAAAAAACAAGAGATTTACTTTGTAAAACACGGCCGCCATCTTGTTCCATAGGAACATTCAAATACTACTAGTAGAAGGAGCCTTTGATTTTATAGTTAAGTAATATAATAAAGGCGACAGTGCCAAAATTAATGATAATTTAACAAAATTCGAGATTTTTAGAATGCGGCGGCCATCTTTGTTTCTCCATATTACGTGTTTTGAGAGGAGACCTTTGAAATTAAATAAGGTGTAAGTTCGTCTGTTGTGAAATTGTATAAGTAATTAATTAATTAGTTACACAGGATTGTTTTGATGAAGTTAATCATTTGCACAATCGATAAGTTGTATGTAATCACTTGAAATCTAGTGTAAATAAGCACGCAGACACGTTTCAACATGGAAAATTGTTTTCATTTATGAACAGTCTGTAAAGGCGACAGAATATTGATCAGCAACCATATTGACAGCTTCAAGAATTGCACGAAAATCGACGGATACCTTACTATAACCAACAAGACGTTCACTGGGTATCATCAAGTATTGTGCATTGCATCTTTCACATATAAATCGCTTCGAGCGAAATTTGGGATAATCGAATTTCATGTTATGTTGTCTATTGCTTTTTTAGTCCTGGATTTTTTGGGAATGTCATAAGGTTTATAAATTTGCCATTGAAAGCTTGGAAAGTTTATAGTATTTGTTATCTGTGTCCGGTAGTGGAAATAAAACCCCAAAGATGGATCCTAGCGAGCTGGAGGTGTTCAGCACTGTCACGGAAATTACCGGCTCATTGTCCGTAACTGCTTCTTATCCCGATTTCACGGACCTGCATTACTTCCGAAACCTGCAGCTAATCGGAGGAAATCCGTAGGCTCAAGTGAAAGTTTTCTTTGTCACTAGTATTCTTGTCATTTGTTGCCCACTTGCTCTGGTTTCTAATGTCGCAGGTGCCTCTCAAATGTGTACATTGCCGAGGCGTCGTTGAAGTCTCTCGGGTTGAGCTCTCTGAAGAGAATTAGTGGTAAAATATACATCGGGAAAAACAAGAACCTGTGCTTCGCTGAGGGGATCAACTGGCGCAAATTGCTGAGCAATTTGGATATTAGACCAGAGAACAACCGGGATATTCAAGTGGAAAACAACCGGCCCGAAGATGCGTGTCGTAAGTCGGTTACCGTTTCAGGTTATTGCTACATTACAGGCGGCATGTCTTACAATTTTGATATGCAGTTGCCGACAACATGGTCTGTCACGATGAGTGCTCGGTGGATGGTTGTTGGGGACCCGGTGTCGATGAGTGTTTGTCATGCAAGGGGTTCTCTCTGGAGGGCACGTGCCTAGACAGCTGTTCTCACCCAGGGTTATTGAAATCATCCTCTAGAATACATATCACTTGCCCTGTTGCAGCTAGAGTAATGTAGAACTTGGTTATCAGGATCTACCAATCAGGCGATCACACGTGTGCGAAATGCCATGAGGAATGCGATGGCAATTGCACTCGATCGGTAAGACAATTTGTTTACCGAACTGGTAGATAGCGATTTGTAGGCTCGCACGTCTGTGCGGGCCCTCCTCGTTTGCTCAGGAATAAAATAACATAAGAACGGGCACATGTGAATGGGAAACTTGCAGGGCCCAGGGAATTGCATGAAATGCAAGCGTCTGAAATACGGACGGGACTGTGTCGCCAGGTGCCCCTCAATGACTTACGAAATGAACGGCGATTGTGTACAGTGCAACGAGAAATGCGTGGGCGGCTGCACTGGATCGGGAGACATCATTGGGTCCGGAGGATGCGGCAAAGTGATGGTCAGAAACATTCACCCTAACCATGCTGTAAGTTTCGAGTCGCAACGTTTTTTCAATTTCTTTTCTGAATTGTTCGCGACACGGGACGTTCGTAACCTGAGTTTACGCTGTATTTATGCATTAGTTTAGCTCTGTCATGTATCTTAGTGTTCGATAATTTGGCAACAGGATGCGCGGGTTCGTTTCCTAAAAACCGACGAGCCGTGCAAGGAAGGAAACTTTTCCGAATTAGTCAACGTAACGGGAACCAAGAAGTCTTGGAAATGCCGTCCCTGTCACCCAAGCTGCAAGAAGTGCACGGGTTACGGTTCACACTTGTCAGTATGTAACGAATGCGCCCGATTCCGGTCAGAGGAGCAGTGCGAGGACCGGTGCCCCGACGAGTATTACGCGGACAATACCACGATGAGGTGCCTCAGATGCTCTTCAGAATGCAAGGGATGCTGGGGACCCAGATCAGATCGGTGCGAGTTGTGTCGTAATTTGAGGGTGCCCCTCGGAGACAACATCACGCACGAGGTAGCCGTCGCGGGCATTGCTTCCCAACTATTACCTTCCTGAATCAAATGAAAACCTTGAATGGTTTCCCACCCCGTGTAGTTCAACTGCTCGGACACGTGCCCCACAGACAAGCCATACACACGGCAAGATCAGGGTGGACCGTACTGCTCGGCTAAGGATCCTGCGGAAGAGTAACCTTCACTTCTAGTTCTTGTCGTGTGAAAAGGCAATCCTCACGTGGCGAGTTGTTCCAGGACAATTTGTTTCATGCACACAGAATCAGTGTATCGGCTGTTTCTGGAGTAGTCTTGGCCTGCATGTTTCTCATCGGCATATTTGCGGCTGCATATCGCTACCGATGTTGGCTGAGGACCTGTCTGAGAGAGAATACTGTTAAGACGACAACGGTAAGTCGATCTTCCTGCAGGATTCCTATAGAAAACTTCTGGCTTTCCTGCGCTGTGTTTGCACAAGACGGTAATTGCTTCAGTTACTGTTTTGTGCAAATGGTTCGGGATAAGTAGTAATGAAAGAATTTCTTTGTGTAACTTCTGCTTAGCCTTTACAGGAAATTGTTTGCCAAGAGGAGAGCGATCCCTTGAATGCATCGCACGTGGACTCGAATCATGCGCAGTTGACAATAGACGATGAAGCTGAGCCGTGTAACGAAAGCATCCCTGATGCTATGTGCGCAACCGATGAACGTAATGCACTTCATTCTTCCCGTGCATATAGTCGTGCCAAAACAGCTTGACAAAATTTTAGACGAATGGCATTGTCTTGGTTCATTGCTCACTTTTGTCTTTGTCATACGCCCACTTCCGGTTCTGTTGAGGTGCAAAAAAAATGGCAATGGGCGTATTCGGCAATTCATACTGGCTGCATGCTGGCTGTGTAGGTCCACCTGAAAGTGTGACGTCATATGTGACGTCTTTCTGGGCCATGTCTGGCGCCAATTTATCCGGTTTGCCGACCACAAATTTCTGTTCCGGCTGGATTCAAAATGGCGGATTACGCGTCATGCAGTTGTGATGGCATGTTGCGACCCTTCTTATTCGACGGAACATTGCTTGGGGCCGCTATCTTTTTTGGCTGAGGAGCCAGGAAGGAAAGGGCGTCTGGCACGGCTGTCAGCGAAAATGACGTCACTTCTCAGAAATTTGATTTGCCGAACGACAAACCTGTTCTGATTACTGAGGCCTAGATGGATTGCCGGACAACTTCTCTGGTCAAAGCTCAAGATTCCTGGCGACAGGATGAATTGCCGAATACGCCCATTATTGAAGCTCAGAACGCAACCTGGAGTAACTAATCTCCACCTGACAAGCCCGTTTAAGCCACGCCCCTTTACTAGCAGCTTTGGCAAGAGTTTATAGGGCGTTTTTGGCAATTTATCCAGTCGATCTAAGTCGACTGAACGTGTGACGCCATAACCGATTCATGACTGGTGTAAGGTTCTCGCATTAAGCATGCATATATGTTTGTTCTATAATGCGCGTATTTAGAACAGCGCCACCTAGTTATATTTTTAATTCCATTTACAATATTTTCGTTCTAATAAAAGTTAGTTGCATTTCAATCGCATTCCGCACAACTCGTATACCTCACACTGGTAACCCAAATGAATTTCCGACCTACTTTTCTAGCCATTATTCGATCAGTCGACAAGATAGAAACTGAATAGCCTAAAACGCCCATTGACTGCAATTCGTTTTCTCATTAAATTGGCAGAAGTGGACAAGGCGGACAGGACGATAGTGAACCTCGAAGAGCCCTTCAACGAAAAGGGTCCCTGTACGTCATCCCCTCTGCTCCAACAGGACGAGTCCATTGTCAGCATGGACCTGACACTGGATAGCCAACAAGGTACCAACCCTAGCTGTTTGGATTATATTCCAGAAACTACGAGGCTTGGTCTTTCAAGATTAATATCCTTTGGGAATGCCAAAGGTGCGAATCACGTATATGCTGCTGCACATAGTAAATATTGCAAGGTCAAATGAAATGCATTTCTGATAGGTAACTCCGGAGAAGATCCTGATTCCCAAATTATGGCTACAGAACTCCCCATTGGCCAGCTGGATAAAAAGGCTATGTGGCCTATATCGCAATATTTGGCTAATGAGAATTGGATTAAAGTTGGGCGGAGTCTGAGAGTAGACAATGAGCGACTGAATGAACTGAGATTAAAACACAAGCATGGGAATGTGCGCATGCTATGCTACTTATTTGGCATGAATCCAATCCGGATTTCACTCTGCAACATCTATTCGATGGTTTGAGAGAACTCGGACTGGTCACAACTATTAAACAGATTGAAAGGATCGATTTCAGCGAACGTAAGTATCCGTGTTGATTAATTTGTTTAACATCTCGTGGCTGCAGACAGTAATAATGTGCAGTTGCTGTCAATAGATTGTGTTAGTAAGTTGTCCTATGAAGGCATTTGTACATAACCTTTTAAGTTCAATGCAATTGTTTCAGATGTGATGCAGAAGTGAAACGTCCATAATTACATGCCTGTTACTAAACGGACTTGAGGCTAGAAGAAGCCATTCTAACCTTATGAAACTCAAGGAGAACATGCACTTCAGATTCGTCATGTGTGCGATCGTTATTAATATGAATTGAATTGAATCTAAATAATGTTCGCAAATGTTCTTTCAAGTCTGCTTGGAACTTGGACAATGTACTCAACCTGAAAGTTAATAAAATCTCATTGTGTAGGTTAGGGTTAAAAAAACGGCACAATAAAGGAGGTCAAAAGACCTTGTACTGTAAAGTGTGCAACATATTTTAACTGGATTAAAGTGCATGAGGTGGCGTGCTGGAGAACTGGGATCAAGGGTGGCTTCTTGGAGGATTCGGATCCAAAGCTTTCTTTATGCCCTTTTTGTGTTGTTGCTTCCTGTGAAACCTTTGAGAGGATTCTTGGAGGCTTCTTACCAGTACTGACTCTGAACTCTAGACTGCAATTCATGTAGAGCCCATTGGGACACGTTTAGGGGCAACTTCTAAACCCGCGTTGAAATTGTACGTACATTAGGGGAACTGGACGGCATCTTCTAGATGTGATCATTGCTTCTTGAAACATTCATGCTAAAGCAAAAGTATGGTATTCATGGGCATATTAAAAAATAGGAATACTTTTTTTGAACAAAAGTAACTTTTTATGGTTCGTATCTGAAACAGGGGAACTTCTAGCGCCACCATTTATTTGCAGCATAGTTTCATTTCACCGCCTGCATTGTGGAAACGGCCGTTTTCTAGTTGAGATAACATGCGCATGTAAATACCGCTTTATTTGCAGTTTCTTAACTTAGTAAACACTGCGCTATCAAGGAAAGACGTAGACCAAAAAAGGGGGAACAAAGTTTGTCATGCTACTACGTATATACGTGAATAAGTTTTTTATTGGCTTACTAGTTTATATGCTTGGTGGAAACTATTAATATATTCAGTTGACATTTGTAAATTGAAATAGTTTTCAGAACTTATTTTTGGATTTTTCAACCTTTGATGGCCGGATTTAACTAAATTGAGATGTTGGATGAGATTTCCAACTACGGTGTAGGTACTCCTTGTTCCAACTTATTTGCCCTTTAGTACCCGGCATGGCCACCAGTGGCGGTGTTCAAGATAAGATCTGTTTGCTTTTGCCGTGATGCCCAAACTTATAAAGTCGAATCTGCGCCAAATCAAATCACAAGTTTTCCATCGGTTGCCCTGCACTTGACACACTGAAAGAAGGTATGATGATACTAATAAGATTTGTAAGGGAGTTACTGGTTCTCTTTCTGACATTAACGTCTTCCATCCCAGGGAAAGGTATAACAAAGACAATACATTTAGTTTGTAAATAACGGCCGCCATCTTGTTCCGCGGGGCCTTTCAAATACCAGTAAGGTCCTTTCATTTTATCGGAAAGTAATATAATGTGGATGACAGTGCAGTATAGTATTTCTCTTTAATGATAAATGAAAATGAACAAAATACAAGATTTGTAGAATGCGGCCGCCATCTTTGTTTCTCCATATTACGTGTTTTGAGAGGAGATCTTTGAAATTCAATAGCGTGTAAGTTTGGCTGTTGTTAAATTGTATAAGTTAGTTGCACAGTTGATCCTAAAATACGGGGCACTTGGTGAGCCTGACCCTACTTGCACAACCGGTGAACGTAATGTCTTTTCTTAACCCATGCATAGTACAATTACCAATATCATTGGGGGTTTTCGGCAATTCATCCAATCTATCCGAGTAGACTGAGCTGGCTTGCCGGCCACAAATTTCAGTACAAAATTTTCCGATTGTATGTCTGTTGCACGGGGCACAAAAACTGCGATTCCTCAAGATGCACTGAACATTGGACATGATGGCCGCCATCTTGTCAACTCATGAATCGGTCGACAAAATTTTGACTGAGACGGAATTCTGTCCACTGATTTGTTGACCAAAAAAAAAATCATTCAGTTGACTGAGGCCCGGATGAATTGCCGACTTAACTTTCCTAGCCAATACCCACTCGACTAGATAGAAACTGAATTGCCAAAAACGTCCATTGACTGCAATATTCGCTTTCTCATTGGCTGATGTGGACATGGAGGACGGGGCAATGGGGAACCTCAATGTGAGTCACTCTACATCACCCCTCCACCAGCATGAGTCCATTGTCAGCAAGGACCTGACAGTGAATAGCCAACAAGGTACAAACCCTAGCTGTTTGGGTTATATTCCAGAAACTACGAGGCTTGCTTGGGAATGCCAAATGTGTGAATCACTTAAATGCTGTGGCACATAAACATTTACACTGCTTTGCAAGTTCAAAAGAAATGCATTTCTGATAGGTAACTCCAGAGGAGATCCCGAGCCCGAATTTATGGCTGGAAAACTCCCCATTGGCCAGCTGGATGAAAAGGCTATGTGGCCTATATCGCAATATTTGGATAATGAGAATTGGATTAGAGTTGGGCGGAGTCTGAGAATAGACGATGAGCGACTGAAAGAACTGAAATCAAACCATGACATGGACAACAGGGATCGTGCAAATGATATGCTTCTTATTTGGCGTGAATCCAATCCGGATAGCACTCTGCAAGATCTATTCGATGCTTTAAAACAACTCCGAATGGAATCAACTATTAAACAGATTGAAAGGATCGATTTCAGCGAACGTAAGTATTCGCGTCGATGACCAATTTGCTTAACATCTCGCTGCTGTAGAACAGTAATAATGAGCAGTTGCTGTCAGTAGATTGTGTTAGTAAGTTGTCCTATGGACGCATTTGTCCATAACATTTAATTTCAACGAAATTGTTTCAGATATGAGGCACTTGGTGACCCTGACCCTGTGTGCACAATCGATGAACAAAATACCTTTGATTCCTTACTCATGCATAGTACCATTACCGGTATCTTTGGGCGTTTTCGCCAATTCATCCAGCCGATCTGAGTCGACTGAACGTGTTATGTCATTACTGATTCGTGACTGGAGCCCAACTGAGCTGGCTTGCCGACCGCAAATTTCAGTACAAAATGGCCGATTACATGTCAGTTGCACGGGGCACAAAAACTGCGATCCCTCATGATGCACTGAACGTTGCACATGGTGGCCGCCATGTTATCAAGTCACGAATCAGGAGACAAAAAGTTTGACTGAGACGGAAGTAAGTCGACTGATTTGTTGACCAAAAAACCGTTCAGTTGACCGGTTCTTACAAGGAAAGGACCACATTGAAGGCAAACGAAGTGATGATTCTTACGTAACATCTTATTAAGTTTTCTATGCTGAACAAAATATACGTTATCTTAACCCCAATTGCAGCATGCGCGCGTACACATACGCATCTTACTTTCCACTTATCGATGCGCCTCTTTCTTCCAGTTGTCGCCTCGGTTGCATTTTGCTAAGATTGCAATAAATTGTGCACATGTGGGAATTTATTTTCTTATTTGAAAAACGTAAATTAAAAAAAATAGTGAAATATAAAGATACATTTGTTCGGTTCATCCCGCATCGGGAAATTTCTAATTACTATTCAGAAGATTAGAAATTACATAAAAGTAGGTGATTATACTCCTGTTTGTGTTCATTTCCTGGTACGCAAAAACGATTATATTTTTTGAGGAAACCGTACAATTTTAATAAATTGCACACGACCATGGACATAATTGTTGCAAAAACCATACCATAAACCAATGAGATTATCATTGTCGTGACAAAAAAATAAATAAATAAAAAGAGTCTGCAATCTTTAAAAATAGTGGCATATATAACGTAAATAACATGAAAAACACCGATATACTATGATATACCATCGCGATCAACGAACCAATGAGCTCGAACTGCCAATTTCCAGTTTTCGCATTTGGGGTTAAGATAATGTTTATCTTGTTCAGCATAAAAAAACTGAATAAGAACTGGGGTCCACTTGTCACATGTGGCAGTTGAAGCTGATTTAAATGCAAACCATGAATCACTTGCATACTGCTGCATATTATTACATATTGACACTGCTTTGCGAGTTCATATGATACGCATTTCTGATAGGTAACTCCGGAGAAGATCCTCATTCCCAAATTATGGCTACAGAACTCCCCATTAGCCAGCTGGATAACAAGGCTATGTGGCCTATATCGCAATATTTGGCTAATGAGAATTGGATTAAAGTTGGGCTTTATCTGAGGATTTCCAATGCGCGACTGAATGAGCTGAAATCAAAACGTCACATGGACAACAGGGAAAGTGCATTTGAAATGCTTCTTATGTGGCGTGAATCCAATCCGGATTTCACTCTGCAACATCTATTCGCTGCTTTGAGAGAACTCGGACTGGTCACAACTATTGAACAGATTAAAAAGGATTTAAGCGAACGTAAGTATTCGTGTCGATGACCAATTTCTTTAACATCTTGTTGCTGCTTGCTGTCAATAGATTGTGTTAGTAAGTTGTCCTATGGACGCATTTGTCCATACCCCTTTAAGTACGTTCAAAGAAATTGTTTCAGATATGGAGCACTTGGTGACCCTGACCCTGTGGGCACAATCGATGAACAAAATACCTCTGATTATTTACTCATGCATAGTACCATTACCGGTACCATTTGGCGTTTTCACCAAATCATCCAGCCGATCTGAGTCGACTGAACGTGTGACGTTATTACTGATTCGTGACTGGAACCCAACTGGGCTGGCCTGCCGACCACAAATTTCAGTACAAAATGGCCGATTGCATGTCAGTTGCATTTGACACAAAAACTGCCATCCCTCATATGATGCATTGAACATTAAAAGATGGCCGCCATCTTGTCAAGTCATGAATCGGTCGACAAAATTTTGACTGAGACGGAATTCAGTCGACTGATTTGTTGAGCAAAATAGCCGTTCAGTTGACTGCGGCCCGGATTAATTGCCAACTTATCTTTTCTAGCCAGTGCTCACTCGACTAGATAGAAACTAAATTGCCGAAAAACGCCCATTGGCTGCAATTCGCTTTCTCATTGTACGCGTCCATTGTCAGCAAGGACCTGACAGTGGATAACCCACAAGGTTCAAACCCTAGCTGTTTTGGGTAAACTACGAGGCTTGCTTTTTCATGTTAATAACCCTTGGGAATGCAAAATGTGTGAAAGAATCACTTATATGTTCCTGCAAATAGTAAATATTGCAAGTTCAAATGAAATGCATTTCTGATAGGTAACTCCAGAGGAGATCCCGAGCCCCAATTTACGGCTGCAGAACTCCCCATTGCCCAGCTGTATGAAAGTGACATGTGGTCTCTATCAGAATATTTGGATAATGAGAATTGGATTATAATTGGGCGGAATCTGAAAATTGCCAATGACCGACTGTATGAGCTGTAGATGAGTATGGGTATCCACGCTTGGCTCGTCGTACTCATCTCCGCGCAAGTGATACGTGGCGATCCATCCTTATTCAGGATCAACAGAGAGTTCGCAGAACAACTGTTTAAATTCGCAATGTTAACTCGCCCAGCGAGCAACTAGTTTATTCACAGTAAGTATTTCATAAATACACCAGTTGTACGTGTTCCATGCGCTGATTAAAACGTTACACTTGGTTATTGTTTCCGCGGTACTACATCGACAAAATTACGGCATTTGGTGCCGACGGCACCCGCGCCGCTCGCTAATAATCTCGACGAAAAACGGTGAGAGTGTGACGGAGAGAGAAAGTGAGGAAACGACCCAACGTTATATAACCTGTGGTCACATGGTCAAGAACAGGTGACCAGTCGATGGGGAAATTACTCGATTACGAAACGTTCTAGAAGGTTTGACCCCTGAGATATCGAGAGAGGTTAAACGGGATTAATCAACATAATTACAACACTCCCCCCTGGTCGCTCACTCCTAATAATTT